>JBBBDQ010025542.1:120000-207457 GCA_037127315.1 Ascarosepion bandense
GAAGCCCTGTCGTCTCGGCTACGGAATATTTTTTCATGTCTTATTTCTTACTTAACTTTCCCCCGTCGACTCCATTTGTCCTTCCTTTTTCCTTTTTCCTTTTTCCCTACAACTTCTCTTACTTTTCACCCACCAATTCCTATTCCTAATATATTTAACTTTTCCTTTCCTTTCACCATCTGAAGCCCTGTCGTCTCGGCTACGGAATATTTTTTCATGTCTTATTTCTTCCTTAACTTTCCCCCGTCGACCCCATTTGTCCTTCGTTTTTCCTTTTTCCTTTTTCCCTACAACTTCTTTTACTTTTCACCCACCAATTCCTATTCCTAATATATTTAACTTTTCCTTTCCTTTCACCATCTGAAGCCCTGTCGTCTCGGCTACGGAATATTTTTTCATGTCTTATTTCTTCCTTAACTTTCCCCCGTCGACCCCATTTGTCCTTCGTTTTTCCTTTTTCCTTTTTCCCTACAACTTCTTTTACTTTTCACCCACCAATTCCTATTCCTAATATATTTAACTTTTCCTTTCCTTTCACCATCTGAAGCCCTGTCGTCTCGGCTACGGAATATTTTTTCATGTCTTATTTCTTCCTTAACTTTCCTCCATAAACTCCATTTGTCCTTCCTTTTTTCCTTTTTTCCTTTTTCCCTACAACTTCTTTTACTTTTCACCCACCAATTCCTATTCCTAATATATTTAACTTTTCTTTTCCTTTCACCATCTGAAGCCCTGTCGTCTCGGCTACGGAATATTTTTTCATGTCTTATTTCTTCCTTAACTTTCCCCCGTCGACCCCATTTGTCCTTCGTTTTTCCTTTTTCCTTTTTCCCTACAACTTCTTTTACTTTTCACCCACCAATTCCTATTCCTAATATATTTAACTTTTCTTTTCCTTTCACCATCTGAAGCCCTGTCGTCTCGGCTACGGAATATTTTTTCATGTCTTATTTCTTCCTTAACTTTCCCCCGTCGACCCCATTTGTCCTTCGTTTTTCCTTTTCCTTTTTCCCTACAACTTCTTTTACTTTTCACCCACCAATTCCTATTCCTAATATATTTAACTTTTCTTTTCCTTTCACCATCTGAAGCCCTGTCGTCTCGGCTACGGAATATTTTTTCATGTCTTATTTCTTCCTTAACTTTCCCCCGTCGACCCCATTTGTCCTTCGTTTTTCCTTTTTCCTTTTTCCCTACAACTTCTTTTACTTTTCACCCACCAATTCCTATTCCTAATATATTTAACTTTTCTTTTCCTTTCACCATCTGAAGCCCTGTCGTCTCGGCTACGGAATATTTTTTCATGTCTTATTTCTTCCTTAACTTTCCCCCGTCGACCCCATTTGTCCTTCGTTTTTTCCTTTTTCCTTTTTCCCTACAACTTCTTTTACTTTTCACCCACCAATTCCTATTCCTAATATATTTAACTTTTCTTTTCCTTTCACCATCTGAAGCCCTGTCGTCTCGGCTACGGAATATTTTTTCATGTCTTATTTCTTCCTTAACTTTCCCCCGTCGACCCCATTTGTCCTTCGTTTTTCCTTTTTCCTTTTTCCCTACAACTTCTTTTACTTTTCACCCACCAATTCCTATTCCTAATATATTTAACTTTTCCTTTCCTTTCACTATCTGAAGCCCTATCGTCTCGGCTACGGAATATTTTTTCATGTCTTATTTCTTCCTTAACTTTCCCCCGTCGACCCCATTTGTCCTTCCTTTTTCCTTTTTCCTTTTTCCCTACAACTTCTTTTACTTTTCACCCACCAATTCCTATTCCTAATATATTTAACTTTTCCTTTCCTTTCACCATCTGAAGCCCTATCGTCTCGGCTACGGAATATTTTTTCATGTCTTATTTCTTCCTTAACTTTCCCCCGTCGACCCCATTTGTCCTTCCTTTTTCCTTTTTCCTTTTTCCCTACAACTTCTTTTACTTTTCACCCACCAATTCCTATTCCTAATATATTTAACTTTTCCTTTCCTTTCACCATCTGAAGCCCTGTCGTCTCGGCTACGGAATATTTTTTCATGTCTTATTTCTTACTTAACTTTCCCCCGTCGACTCCATTTGTCCTTCCTTTTTCCTTTTTCCTTTTTCCCTACAACTTCTTTTACTTTTCACCCACCAATTCCTATTCCTAATATATTTAACTTTTCCTTTCCTTTCACCATCTGAAGCCCTGTCGTCTCGGCTACGGAATATTTTTTCATGTCTTATTTCTTCCTTAACTTTCCCCCGTCGACCCCATTTGTCCTTCGTTTTTCCTTTTTCCTTTTTCCCTACAACTTCTTTTACTTTTCACCCACCAATTCCTATTCCTAATATATTTAACTTTTCCTTTCCTTTCACCATCTGAAGCCCTGTCGTCTCGGCTACGGAATATTTTTTCATGTCTTATTTCTTCCTTAACTTTCCCCCGTCGACCCCATTTGTCCTTCGTTTTTCCTTTTTCCTTTTTCCCTACAACTTCTTTTACTTTTCACCCACCAATTCCTATTCCTAATATATTTAACTTTTCCTTTCCTTTCACCATCTGAAGCCCTGTCGTCTCGGCTACGGAATATTTTTTCATGTCTTATTTCTTCCTTAACTTTCCTCCATAAACTCCATTTGTCCTTCCTTTTTTCCTTTTTCCTTTTTCCCTACAACTTCTTTTACTTTTCACCCACCAATTCCTATTCCTAATATATTTAACTTTTCTTTTCCTTTCACCATCTGAAGCCCTGTCGTCTCGGCTACGGAATATTTTTTCATGTCTTATTTCTTCCTTAACTTTCCCCCGTCGACCCCATTTGTCCTTCGTTTTTCCTTTTCCTTTTTCCCTACAACTTCTTTTACTTTTCACCCACCAATTCCTATTCCTAATATATTTAACTTTTCTTTTCCTTTCACCATCTGAAAGCCCTGTCGTCTCGGCTACGGAATATTTTTTCATGTCTTATTTCTTCCTTAACTTTCCCCCGTCGACCCCATTTGTCCTTCGTTTTTTTTTTCCTTTTTCCTTTTTCCCTACAACTTCTTTTACTTTTCACCCACCAATTCCTATTCCTAATATATTTAACTTTTCTTTTCCTTTCACCATCTGAAGCCCTGTCGTCTCGGCTACGGAATATTTTTTTCATGTCTTATTTCTTCCTTAACTTTCCCCCGTCGACCCCATTTGTCCTTCGTTTTTCCTTTTTCCTTTTTCCCTACAACTTCTTTTACTTTTCACCCACCAATTCCTATTCCTAATATATTTAACTTTTCTTTTCCTTTCACCATCTGAAGCCCTGTCGTCTCGGCTACGGAATATTTTTTCATGTCTTATTTCTTCCTTAACTTTCCCCGTCGACCCCATTTGTCCTTCGTTTTTCCTTTTTCCTTTTTCCCTACAACTTCTTTTACTTTTCACCCACCAATTCCTATTCCTAATATATTTAACTTTTCTTTTCCTTTCACCATCTGAAGCCCTGTCGTCTCGGCTACGGAATATTTTTTCATGTCTTATTTCTTCCTTAACTTTCCCCCGTCGACCCCATTTGTCCTTCGTTTTTCCTTTTTCCTTTTTCCCTACAACTTCTTTTACTTTTCACCCACCAATTCCTATTCCTAATATATTTAACTTTTCTTTTCCTTTCACCATCTGAAGCTCTGTCGTCTCGGCTACGGAATATTTTTTCATGTCTTATTTCTTCCTTAACTTTCCCCCGTCGACCCCATTTGTCCTTCGTTTTTCCTTTTTCCTTTTTCCCTACAACTTCTTTTACTTTTCACCCACCAATTCCTATTCCTAATATATTTAACTTTTCTTTTCCTTTCACCATCTGAAGCCCTGTCGTCTCGGCTACTGAATATTTTTTCATGTCTTATTTCTTCCTTAACTTTCCCCCGTCGACCCCATTTGTCCTTCGTTTTTCCTTTTTCCTTTTTCCCTACAACTTCTTTTACTTTTCACCCACCAATTCCTATTCCTAATATATTTAACTTTTCCTTTCCTTTCACCATCTGAAGCCCTGTCGTCTCGGCTACGGAATATTTTTTCATGTCTTATTTCTTCCTTAACTTTCCTCCATAAACTCCATTTGTCCTTCCTTTTTTCCTTTTTCCTTTTTCCCTACAACTTCTTTTACTTTTCACCCACCAATTCCTATTCCTAATATATTTAACTTTTCTTTTCCTTTCACCATCTGAAGCCCTGTCGTCTCGGCTACGGAATATTTTTTCATGTCTTATTTCTTCCTTAACTTTCCCCCGTCGACCCCATTTGTCCTTCGTTTTTCCTTTTTCCTTTTTCCCTACAACTTCTTTTACTTTTCACCCACCAATTCCTATTCCTAATATATTTAACTTTTCTTTTCCTTTCACCATCTGAAGCCCTGTCGTCTCGGCTACGGAATATTTTTTCATGTCTTATTTCTTCCTTAACTTTCCCCCGTCGACCCCATTTGTCCTTCGTTTTTCCTTTTTCCTTTTTCCCTACAACTTCTTTTACTTTTCACCCACCAATTCCTATTCCTAATATATTTAACTTTTCTTTTCCTTTCACCATCTGAAGCCCTGTCGTCTCGGCTACGGAATATTTTTTCATGTCTTATTTCTTCCTTAACTTTCCCCCGTCGACCCCATTTGTCCTTCGTTTTTCCTTTTTCCTTTTTCCCTACAACTTCTTTTACTTTTCACCCACCAATTCCTATTCCTAATATATTTAACTTTTCTTTTCCTTTCACCATCTGAAGCCCTGTCGTCTCGGCTACGGAATATTTTTTCATGTCTTATTTCTTCCTTAACTTTCCCCCGTCGACCCCATTTGTCCTTCGTTTTTTCCTTTTTCCTTTTTCCCTACAACTTCTTTTACTTTTCACCCACCAATTCCTATTCCTAATATATTTAACTTTTCTTTTCCTTTCACCATCTGAAGCCCTGTCGTCTCGGCTACGGAATATTTTTTCATGTCTTATTTCTTCCTTAACTTTCCCCCGTCGACCCCATTTGTCCTTCGTTTTTCCTTTTTCCTTTTTCCCTACAACTTCTTTTACTTTTCACCCACCAATTCCTATTCCTAATATATTTAACTTTTCTTTTCCTTTCACCATCTGAAGCTCTGTCGTCTCGGCTACGGAATATTTTTTCATGTCTTATTTCTTCCTTAACTTTCCCCCGTCGACCCCATTTGTCCTTCGTTTTTCCTTTTTCCTTTTTCCCTACAACTTCTTTTACTTTTCACCCACCAATTCCTATTCCTAATATATTTAACTTTTCTTTTCCTTTCACCATCTGAAGCCCTGTCGTCTCGGCTACTGAATATTTTTTCATGTCTTATTTCTTCCTTAACTTTCCCCCGTCGACCCCATTTGTCCTTCGTTTTTCCTTTTTCCTTTTTCCCTACAACTTCTTTTACTTTTCACCCACCAATTCCTATTCCTAATATATTTAACTTTTCCTTTCCTTTCACCATCTGAAGCCCTGTCGTCTCGGCTACGGAATATTTTTTCATGTTTTATTTCTTCCTTAACTTTCCCCCGTCGACCCATTTGTTTTTCCTTTTTTCCTTTTTCCTTTTTCCCTACAACTTCTTTTACTTTTCACCCACCAATTCCTATTCCTAATATATTTAACTTTTCCTTTCCTTTCACCATCTGAAGCCCTGTCGTCTCGGCTACGGAATATTTTTTCATGTCTTATTTCTTCCTTAACTTTCCTCCATAAACTCCATTTGTCCTTCCTTTTTTCCTTTTTCCTTTTTCCCTACAACTTCTTTTACTTTTCACCCACCAATTCCTATTCCTAATATATTTAACTTTTCCTTTCCTTTCACCATCTGAAGCCCTGTCGTCTCGGCTACGGAATATTTTTTCATGTCTTATTTCTTCCTTAACTTTCCCCCGTCGACCCCATTTGTCCTTCCTTTTTTCCTTTTTCCTTTTTCCCTACAACTTCTTTTACTTTTCACCCACCAATTCCTATTCCTAATATATTTAACTTTTCCTTTCCTTTCACCATCTGAAGCCCTGTCGTCTCGGCTACGGAATATTTTTTCATGTCTTATTTCTTCCTTAACTTTCCTCCATAAACTCCATTTGTCCTTCCTTTTTTCCTTTTTTCCTTTTTCCCTACAACTTCTTTTACTTTTCACCCACCAATTCCTATTCCTAATATATTTAACTTTTCCTTTCCTTTCACCATCTGAAGCCCTGTCGTCTCGGCTACGGAATATTTTTTCATGTCTTATTTCTTCCTTAACTTTCCTCCATAAACTCCATTTGTCCTTCCTTTTTTCCTTTTTCCTTTTTCCCTACAACTTCTTTTACTTTTCACCCACCAATTCCTATTCCTAATATATTTAACTTTTCCTTTCCTTTCACCATCTGAAGCCCTGTCGTCTCGGCTACGGAATATTTTTTCATGTCTTATTTCTTCCTTAACTTTCCTCCATAAACTCCATTTGTCCTTCCTTTTTTCCTTTTTCCTTTTTCCCTACAACTTCTTTTACTTTTCACCCACCAATTCCTATTCCTAATATATTTAACTTTTCCTTTCCTTTCACCATCTGAAGCCCTGTCGTCTCGGCTACGGAATATTTTTTCATGTCTTATTTCTTCCTTAACTTTCCTCCATAAACTCCATTTGTCCTTCCTTTTTTTCCTTTTTCCTTTTTCCCTACAACTTCTTTTACTTTTCACCCACCAATTCCTATTCCTAATATATTTAACTTTTCCTTTGCTTTCACCATCTGAAGCCCTGTCGTCTCGGCTACGGAATATTTTTTCATGTCTTATTTCTTCCTTAACTTTCCCCCGTCGACTCCATTTGTCCTTCCTTTTTTCCTTTTTCCATTTTCCCGACAACTTTTTTTACTTTTCCCCCACCAATGTTTATTCCTGTGACTCGGTTAAATTTTGATTTTTGGTTCTTTAATACAGACGTAATATAAAAGTCTTCTTCGAATATCGAGTCATGAATCTCTGTTTCTGTTCCTTTTTTATGTCTGGACGACAAATTTTAAATTTTTTCTTTCTTTCTTTATCGTCCCTCCCCTTTTTCTTTTTCTTTTTTTTTTTACTTCCTGTGCATGGATATGTTTTGGGGCTTCTTCCGATATGTGAATTTTTGTACCATATTTGAATTAATAAATTTTTGTTTTTGATCATTGCTGATGAAACGAGAATTTGTAGGTGTATGTATTTGTATATATGTTGGATTGTGTGTAAGTGTATATATATATATATGTGTGTGTGTGTGTGGTTATGTGTGCATATATATATATATATATATATATATATATATATATATATATATATATATTTCACTTCAACTTACACAAAAAATTGAAAACGAATGCGCAAAAACTCACATTAGACACTTTGGTCAACGTTGTCCAATCAGTAGTTCGCCGTACTAATAAATGTCTGGAAGTTGAAGGCCACCATTTTGAGCAGCTCTTCTTTCTTCTTCTATGTGCCCTGTCCCTTCAGGACGTAGGTGATCATGGCCCTCCACGTCTCCCTATCCCTTGTGGCCCTTAGTATGTTTGTTCCTGTTACTCCTGGCAACCCCCGTTCTGTCATCCACTCGACCAGGCCCTGCAAATATGTTATCTGCTGCCTTCCTGTATCTCTCTTTCCTTCTATCTGTCCAGTCAGTATCAGGTTCTCCAGGGTCTCCTTCTTCATTGCGTGTCCCAAGAACTTCAGTTGTCTCTTCCTGATGCTCGATATTAATTTCCTTTTGGTTGCCATTCATTTCATCACCTCATCGTTGATTGCATGTTCAGTCCACGATATCCGCAGCATCCTTCTGTAGAACCACATTTCTGCTGCTTCCAGTTTTGTCCTCATTTTCGATGATATTGTCCAACACTCACTGCCGTATTGAAGAACTGACATCACATAGCAATCCAGCACTCTTTTCTTTGTTTCTAGTGAAATTTTCCTGTGTGTTAGTACTTTACTCAGCTTCTGGAATGCATTCTTTGCCATGCCAATTCGCCTTCTTATCTCTACGTCGCACTTTCCATCTCCTGTTAGAACACTTCCTAGATATTGAAATTTTTGCACATGCTTTGTTCTGGTATCCCCCACCTGTATTTGGCATTTTGGGTTGCACCATTTGCTGATGACCATGCATTCCGTTTTCTTAAAGTTTATTTGTAGTCCTTTTTTGTCACTCTCCACCGCTACCTTCTGTAGGAGGTCCTGCAGTTTCCTTTCCGTGTCTGCAATCAGCACTGTAGCTCATGAGTCCAAAATATCTTGTATTAATCTCGTGATGTCTGAATAACTTTAGTATTGCAATATCTATACAAGTATTCCCTTTCCTGAAGGATGTATGCGTGTTTGTTATGGTGCCCTATTTACAGTGGAATGAACTCTTCCTCTTCCATAAATACTAACTTGCGACACATCCTGGGAGCTCAGTCGAGGAAGTCGAGACGCAGTGTAACATTGACATTTCGCATGTACACTTCTATCTGCTCTCTAATAACACTCTTATTGTTGTATATATGTTCTGTTATCTCAATACACTGGTTCAACGTACCTTTTTGTTTTCGTGTCTTTCTTCCTGACCCTAACAGGTCAAACAATTTTGTTTGCTGGATACTACATTTTAAGTAACTTGTTCCTATCACTACACAAGGACTAGTTTTTCTTTTCCCTGACTAGGCTATTAAATTCAACCAAAAGATTATTATTGTTAATATTTACGGAAAATAGAAAAATGCCATACGTGATACTTAGGCGATCATATCTTGAAATAGACATGACTAACTGGGCAGAAGATTTTCCCATATTACGTTGCAATTAGTTTATGTGGTAGACTTGTTGCCAACCAAGGCTATAGAGCAAAATTTATGCTATTTACCGCATAGATGGAGGGATCAGCGACGGATTCATAACTTTCCCACTGATATTTGTGCGTATATGAAAGCAACGAATTCAGTAGTAATTAGAACACTGCTATCCGTTTTTTTTTTGTTCCGAACCGATATCCACTGCACCACAATAAGAAAACCAGAATGTAGTTTTAGCAAAACCAGGACTCATTCTTCTTCTATGTGCCTTGTCCTTTCAGGACCTAGGCAATTATGGCCTTCCACGTCTCCCTATCCCTGGTAGCTCTTTACACGCTTTCTCCCGTTACACCACGCAAACCCCGTTCTGCCATCCACTCGACCAGGCCAGTCAAGTACGTTACACGGTGTTTTCCGCTGTCTCCCATTTCTTTCTATCTGGTCTGTAAGTATCAGGTTCTCCAAGCCTTCTTTCTTATTGCATGTTTCAGGAACTTTAGCTGTGTCTCTTACTGTTGCTCAGTACAGCTGAATCGGAATGAGCTTGAGTGTCAAACATTTCGAGAACTATTTCAATGCATTATGAAGAAAAAGAACATGGAAAATTCGAAACGAACTGTACATATTAAAGAGGGACAGCGGACAGTAATATATAACGTACTTGAGGATTTTATGTAAACTGCAACGGAAAAAGGGATTAGAAGGTATACATAAAATACATTTTTTATTAAGGGGTACAAAGGATTCTCACCCTGGTCGATTTGTCAGGAGATGACTTTTTGAGGTTATCGTTCTCCTGGAGATGCTCTCAGCGCGCCAACACATTTTTCAGTATCTGAAAACCATACCACGCGTTGGCCCATGCTTTCTGAAATTTTTTTAATCGTTTCACCCCAATCAAGGCATTCCACTGCAACTATTGCGCTTGGGGCTACATAGGGGAAGGTAAATAGAAAGAGTGGTTAGATATAGGAAATGTCAGAAGGGGGTAATAGGCAGTTGGGAAGATGGGAAGAGTGTTTGAAAGAATGGAAGCGAGTTATTGTGTTAGGAGGTGTCTGTTGACCTTACATTTAAACTCCTGGAGATTGTAGCCGTCGGGGAAGCAGTCACGTGGAAGGGAATTCCACAGTTGGGAAGTACGAGAAAAGAAACTGTTGGAGTAGAAGTTGCGGTTGCATTTTATCGGTTTCACTGTAAAAGAGTGGGATTTATGGGTAGACGGAACCCTTTCAGAGCTGACGATGGTTATGCTAGCACGAAGTCACTAGTCATCTTGACTGAGGGTTTGAACGTTCTTGCCTTGTTCAGACTATTGTTCACGCTAGATAACGCGCTCTTCTCCAGAAACTCTAACTAAGAAGAGTTGCAGTATAAACCGCAGGTTGACTCTGTTGGTGTTGAACAAACACAAATGTGCTTGAGCAGGCGACTGTAACGGAGATTAGCTAACCAAACGAGTAGGCAGGCATCCCTATATACGCGTGATCAGCCATAAAAAGGAAATGAAGTTGTAGAGAATGGACACGGTGCATAAAAGAATGAAGGATGAACATTTAATGTTTGTTTTTGGTGTCATTTTTCTCTATTTAGATGTTTTGTGTGTGGGTATGTGTGGTGGTGAGTGTGTGGGTGGGTGTGTGGATGTTGGAGTGGGTGTTTGATTCAGTGTCTGAAAATAGGTGGGTATTTTTGTAAGACACATCTACACGAGGAAGGAAATGAAATAAGAAGATTCTTTGCGTCTTTTATCGCAGGATACACGTCACGACAATCTTGAAAATCAGCATTCGAAATCCTTCTGAACACAGATCACTGGCGACATTAGGAAATATACAACTCCCTCAGTCACCAAGCAAGGCACAGCGCGTATGAGCGTGTGAGCATTATTAAAACGAATGAAACTTGACACCGAAAGCCATCGGATGAGTGTCGAAAATGATTAAATTTTGGGGGTTGCGAGTTTGTTTTCATTAATATGTAATTTGATAAACCAAAAAAATGAAGACTTCTTTTTTTTTTAAGAAGTAGCAAATATACAACACAAAGAACGGAACTATAGAATTCATTCAATACTGTTCTTCCTCCGACTAAACGCCCTGTTTAGGCAGTTATCAAATGTTTTTGTTTGGAACCAATCGGAAAACAGGATAAAATTTCAAGGCCCAATCTTACTTAATCCTCTCAAAAGTAAAAGAAATGTCTGTAAATATGATAGCGAGTTTCAGGAGGAACAATAATTTATTTAAATTTTCTAAACTACGTAGCGTTTTTTTCCGCGGGGAAAAAACCGGTGCCTCATTTAAAATTCAACCAGAGGAAAGTGATACGTAGCAAAAAACCTCTTTGCCTTCCCTCTATCGCATTCTGTAATTTTCCAGAAACTTTTTTGTAAGGACCTTGATAATGATGATTCTCCACAGATCCCTTTCTTCTATTATCTGTGACATGCCTTGACATTTAGGAAAATATATAATGTACTGGTTCACTCACAGTTTCGTTCCCCCAACGTGGCAGCGAATGTTGGATAATTTCCTCAAAGAAAAAGGAAGGAGACTCGAAGCAACAGAAACATAATTTTACGTAAGGATGGTGAGGATACCATGTGAGTAACGACGATGTTTTGGAGAGTGGAGAAACAAAAAAGAAAATTTATAATTAATATCAGTTGAAGCATCTTGGACATGTAAAGATGAAGGTGGGATTGGAGAATCTGATATTCACAGGTTTGATAGAGAGAAAGATTGACTAGGGAAAATGCGCGAGGAATACTTGATGGGCTTGAAATGGTTTGCGAGAAATAAAAATATAAAATATATTAAGAGCTACAATGAATAGGAAGATGTGGAGGACCATGATCACTCACGTCTTGAATGAACACTGCACATAAGAGAAGAATATATGATACATTACAGCAGATGCTAGAAAAATATCCGTCACTACAGAAAGTACCTCACAGTTTCTGCCATCAGGAAGAGGGTTGGAATTTCTGGGACACGTAATGAGGAAAGAGCGATAGGTTAATCTTATACTCATGAGACATAGGGAAAAAGAGATAGAGGAAAATAACGCATGACATACTTGAAGGGCTTAAGCGAATGGATGGTACAGCCGAGAGAAATGACAAGACAAAATATATTAAGTGCTACAAAGAACAGGAAGATATGGAAGATATATACATGATCGTCTTCTGCAAATAAAATATATAAATATTTATCACAGCAGACACTAGTAAAATTTCACCTCACTCCAGAATATACCTGACCATTTCTGCCGTGTATTATCTTTGCAATAATCAGAATCCAACCTACAAAAGAGTATTATTGCCATATCTTGTAAAGGACCTCCAATCCGTGGCAGACTGGGGTAAGAAATGGCACATGAAATTTAATGCTTCCAAAACGAAGCTGCTATCTATCATACATCATAGACAATCGCTTCTACACCTCATTAGCATGGATCAGGCTAGTCTCCCTGAAAGCAAAACACTGCGCCCCCTCGGGTTAACTCTCACAACAGACCTCAAGTGGAATGACTATATAGAATTCATAGCTAAATCCGCTGCTAAGAAAGTCACTGTGTATGGACAGGAAGTTTTTCCCGTCTAAAACAAACCTGCACATATATAAATCCACCATTAGCCCCTGCATTGAATACTGCTGCAATATCTGGTCGGGTGCTCCTGCTATCCACCTGGGTGTCCTTGACAAAATCCAACCGAAAATCTGCAATGTGATTGATCCCGACTTGGCAGCTCAGATACAGTCACTCTCTCATCAGCGCAATGTGGCCTCCCTATCTATTCTACAAATACTTTCACGGCTTCTGCTCCAATGAAGCTCACTGGTGCCTCCTATATATGAATTTCCTCGAGCCACAAGACTAGCAACTAGGTCCCACCCTTTTACTGTGAGACCAATAAATTGTAAACTCAAATTCTACTCCAGCAAATTCTTTTCTCGCACTTTCTACCTGTGGAACTCCCTTCCATTTACTTGCTTCCCCGACAGCTACAATCTCCAAGAATTTAAATGTAAAGTCAACAGTCATCTCCTAACTCCTAAACCTGCATCCTCCTTCTCATGTTTCTTTCTTCGTCCACTCTACTCTCATCAGTATTCTCATCCTTCTCTTACCCACTTCCTGGCACCCCCTATAACCTGTCACTCTTTTTCATAGCTTTCCCCTTGTGCAACCCCCTGCAAAACAGTAATAGTTAAATGCCTTGATTGGGGTAATATGATTATAAACAAAAGTATCTGAGCTTCAATAGTTAAATCTTCCTTTTCCAGCCCATAAAACAGGTACATCCACACATTTACGAAACCCAAGTTTTAAAGTAATGTTTTTTTTTAATTAAAAAAGCTTTCCTGAAGTTGAAAAGCTAAAGTTGAAAGCTAAATGATTAAATTTACTATTTCCAATAAGCAAAATATTCTGGTGTATGTCAAATAGAAATTATATTTATTGGAATGACAACTTTTTAGAATTTTCAAAAGTTATCATTTTTTGTCCGATATGAAAGCTTAAGGATTTTGTAAAATTAAAATGATTTTTGGATTAAAAATCTTGCAAAAAGAAAATACACATCAGTGGCACGTTATTTTTGGAAAATTAGTAAATTTAAAGTTACATTAATCTGATTTGAAACAAATATTACTTGCTTATACCATGACATTAAAAATAAAAGTATTTCTTAATCACGGAGGTCTTATCACTCTGATCTTTGAAATGATTGATGACATGCTAATTATTGTTACTAGATTTGGCAGAATTGTCTAATAGTTTTTACTATAAAGGGAAGAAAGCGTGAAACACGTGAACTTTAACGTTCCACGTGAAGGATCATACCTAAAAAACACCCTACTTACACACCAAAAAAGGTTACTTTAAAATATTTTGGTTGAAAATTTGTATTAAGCTTTTCCATTTTCAATTAGTAAATATAATCTTCACTTAATAACTTAATAAACTAACCACCATTAGACTTTGTTGAAATTTTTACAAAATTGAAACTTTTTAAATTATTATAATAAAAAAGGTAATGAATGAAAGCAATTCTTGTAAAAATTCATTATTCATCAAAAAATGTTTTTCTTCAGACAATATTTTATATATATATATATATATATATATATATATATATATATATATATATGTATTGTAACAAAGTTATAGAACTCGTAGGTTTTTTTACCTGCTGTTCATGCATTTATTTTTATAAGCAGTGCTCGATACAACGTAGAGAATTATATTGTATTTGTTGTTACAATGGTTTATAAATTTATAGTATCACTACAAAAAATGTTCGCGTTTTGAAGATGCTATGTGCGCTTCTCATCTGGTGATACAACCATTACAATATATATATATGTATATATATATATATATGTGTGTGTGTGTGTGTGTGTGTGAGTGTGTGTATATATATATGTGTGTGTGTCTATATATATATATATATGTGTGTGTGTGTGTGTGTATATATATATATATATATATTGAAAACTAATTACAAACTTATCTAATGAAATAATGACATAGTTTATTGCATTTCCTTTTAACTGTTCGAACCAGATTTTTAGAAAGATGGATGTTTGAAAAATAAAATAGATGATTTACATTCCCAATGAGTTCTGCGTTTAACTAAGAAAACAAATTTTCCTATTGAATTTAGCTTCTTGAAATTTCAAGCAATAACATGGAGAGGGAGTGACACATGTAAAATAAATATATTTGTAAATAAGTTCTGACGGTTTCATTGAACTTCGACGATTATTTGATTTTTGCAAGAATTTCCAAATTATTGTAATTATCACTAGAGAAAAACGGATTGAACTTGGTAAAAATTTGCCTCCCCGCTGACGAAAAAAATACATGATTTTTTACAAAAATTTCGAACTTCTTAGAAAGGTTTAAAATTTTTTTGATCTTTACTAGTAATTATAACAAATATTTTGACAATAAAACATTGTTTTTCTTAAGGGTGTAAAACGGAAAGTGAGATTCGAAGGTGAATTGGCATGGTGAAGGACGCGTTTCAGAAGCTGAGTAGAGTATTAAAAGACAGGAAACTTTCCCTAGAAACAAAGAAAAGAGTAATGGATTGCTATGTGGTGTCAGTTCTTCGATATGGCAGTGAATACTGGACAATATCAACAAAGATGAAGAGTAAACTTGAAGCAAGTGAAAGCTGGTTTTACAGAAGCATGATGTGGATATCATGGATCGAGCATGTGAGAAATGATGAGATTTTGAAAAGGAAGGAAGTAAAAATGAAATTAATACTGAGCCTCAGGTGTTGTATATCAATAACAACAAACACGCATATATATAAAAATATGAGTTATATTTTTATTGATGACGATGAACCGTGTAGCCTAGTGAACAGAGAGTGAGAGCGCGCTTCCAAGGGTTGACGGGTTGACGGGGGAGTGTCGTCGTATCTGTTGCTCCTCTGGTCTGGTCTGGCTCTCTCGTCTGCCTCTGTCTCTCTGCCCGAAATCCGTGCGCCGAGGTCTTTTATAATCTCCAAACCGGTACTTCCGGATTTTGCCTCGCCCACGCACGCCCACGTAATTCTCAGAGACACCTGTTCTGTCTGCCTCTTGTAGCCATTTCCGCTACTGCCGGAAATAAGGTCAAACAAACATCCGTTCCTTTCAACGACCGGAAAACGCCCCCGCTTGCATCCCTTCCTCGGGTGGGGCCAGATTATTATATTACACAGGAAGGGAGAACTAAAGTTCCCGGGACATGCAATGAGGAAAAAGGCTTGGAGAACCTGATACTCACAGGCCAGATAGAGAGGAAAAAGAGACAGGGAAAAGCAGCAGATAACATATTTGCAGGGCCTGAGCAGGTGGATAACAGAACGAGGGTTGCGTGGTGTAACAGGAGAAAGCGTGCAAAGAGCCACCAGGAATAGAGAGACATGGAAAGCCAGGATCGTCTACGTCCTGAAAGGGCAAGGCAAATAGAAAAAGAAGATTGAATGGTTGTGCCCTTTTTTTCTTCATGCTGTTTTTTTTTTCAGAAAAATAGTAGAGGTGCCAGTTTTAAAAGAATTTACCTGGCCACATCGTTGATGAAATATTTTCACACTTTCAATCCCTATTCCCGCAAATGAACCGCTGCATTCTTTAGTTCCAACAGTTTAAACATTTGCAGCTACGACATATCATGCCGGGTACAACGGTGGGACTCATTTGTGTTCACCTCGTATGCAACTGATAAGAAGAAAATTAAACTCAGTTTTTATTTTTTTCACAATGGCTAATTTGTGAAACATACTGCCTAGAGCAGGATTCGGCAAACTTTTGGAGAGTGAAAGTCAAAAAGGTATGTAGAATCCTGGAGGAGGGCTAAACAGCTACAGCTTCAGTCTCATGGAGAAGAATCATATTATTAAATATGTGAATAAATGTTCTGTGTTTGAAGAAAGCAAGAATCTAAACTTATTTATAAATGAAACTTTTTCTCTGTGTGTGTGTGTCTGCGTGTGTGTGTCCGTTACCTATAGACTCCGAAACAGCTAAACCGATTTTCTTGAAAATTTACACAGTTGTACTATAAGCGTCTGCGAGTATTCTTAGCTAGTTTTGTGTCGAGGTACCTCCGATAAATATCGAAAAACGATAATCGAAAAAATCGGGTTATAGAAGGAGTGATCCGATTTTAATCAAATTTGATACACTCATAGACAAAGACATAAGAAACGATATTCAGAACTTTCAAGGTTGTAGTTCTTACAATAGTGCAGAAAATCGATAATATATATATGCCTGTATGTCTGTATTTTTTCAGCCCTTTTATTTTAGTTTTTGCTTCGAGTTTGCCTCTAAGTAGGTATATTCGTAGTTCTTAGTCTCAGCCATGATACCATTTACTCAGAGGATTTATTTAGCCTTCAAAATTCAGTTTACGGCGAAAAAAACTTATCTGATATCGATACTAGGAAATCAAAATTTGACTTACATCCATTCATTTTTCTTTCAGTATACGGTTTCGCTTTAACTGGAAACAACTATTGCTTTTTAGTCTTTCGTACCAACGTCCAAAGAGCTCCAGGACGATGAGTTAATTTTAAAGCTTTCATTACACACGAGTAACGCCGGGCTATACTGCTAGTTCAATATAATTTAATATCTGACGTAAATTTTGTTAAAAAATATTACATCTTAAAAATAAATGTTTCATAAATCAGTACTGAAGAAAAAAAATCCATTAGAACAGGTTGAAAACATTATGTTATATTCATTTAAAAATTCTCGCTCAAGAAATTATGTACATGTTCTAAAACAATTTATATAATATATATATATATATATATATATATATATATATATATATATATATATATATAGTTAACGTAGAACACGTGTTATATTATCCAGATAAATTTCGATGGAGATGAACTCAAAATATATATATATATATATCCTATACGCTGAGTGCCGCTAAAGTCATGCATTTAGTGAACATCTAATTGTTTAAAAAATCATTAGGTACGTTTCTTTTAGAAAATAGTATTTCTATTAGGCTTTCTGACAATCATGTCCAAGAAGACCAATCTAACTTTCAACATGACACTTAGCTGGGGAAGACCAGTTAAGCAGAAGTGAACGTGGCAGAGTAGGCCATAATTTTCACTCAACTCACTGATAGCACTTTCTGTGGCCATAACCATGCCGTTTCTCGCACATCCCGTAAATACTTATGACAAAAAGACAAAAGAAAAAGAAGAAAGAAGAAAAAGGAAGCGAGAAGAAGACTGAATCTGCTGACCAAAATGTGATTTGTTTTACTTCTTGGTTGATGAATATTACATGATTCGATGGAACAAGTTGAGGGTGTAGGCAAAAGAGACAAAGAACAAAAGTAGATCTAAAGGGGAGGTAACTGCGTGTAGGGACGGGTTCAGGAAGGTACTTAGAGATGTTAGCAGTGTAATAAATTTGGATTAAATCTTTCATATTGAAATCGGCGTCAACTTCTACATCAGCGTGAATGAAACGAAAATAGAAAAAAAGCGATGAGTCGAAGAGGGAAATATAGCGTTTAGAAAATAAATTTAAAACTAGTGGATTTTATTTTATTATATATATATATATATATATATATATATATATATATATGTGTGTGTGTGTGTGTGTATGTGTGTGTACAATTAAAATGTATATATATATATATATATATATATATATATAAGCAAATATCTATATATTATAAGTATATTTATCTCTGAAAATAGCTGTACATATATTCGTACGAACAGTTAAATTTAACCGAGTTAAAAATTGCGTTATTCGTGATAAAATGTTAAAATACTCATGCACTGAAACATCAGTATATATATATATATATATATATATATATATATATATATATATATATATATATTCGTCTTATCTTAAATATTCAATACAATTCTCACATAAACATGCATATTTAAGCAATATATATACATGTATATATAGATAAATAGATAGAGAGATTGATAAATAGATAGAGAGAGAGAGAGAGATAGAGGGAGTTCAGAGAGAGTTGAGTGAGATTGGGGAGGTCATATAGACAAATTCTTGAAGTCGTAAATCTAAAATTTGAATGTAACGCACATGAGCATATTTATTTTTAAGTAAGGTCTCTAGATTCCGACATGATATAAAATTTTAAAATGTGTCATTCCTACAAGACATTTCTTACGATTGCTTTCAAAAATGTAAGACATGATTAAATTATGGGGTGATTCTAAAAACAGGAATAGCTGTACATCTTATAGTTCGTCGATTTAAGGATGCAGTTAAATCATTTCTGTATTCCGGAGTTATACATTGGTCTGTGTTTTATGAACTGGAAGCTGAAATAGTCATTTTTGTGGTTTATTTCTTCAACTGTAAAATTTCTAAAGACTTCATTTTAATTACACCATCGGCCACAACAATAATTTTAGATCATATTTTCTATCCCTTCGAATAATAATGTTTTTTGTTTTTCACTATTTTTCATCTTATGCAATGCACAAGAGTCCCTCAAAATAGATTTTACTGTATGTGAATGTTGTAATCAAATTTTTTAAACAGTCAGGCCGGTAGACGAAAATGAATAAATATAAGTAACGAAGCGTCTATTGAAATAATAAAAATTAAGTAATCAAATATGTCGAATAAACACTCCATGATTCCTTGCTGTAACATTTGGGTCTGACGTGCCGCAATTGTCGTCATTGTGCGGGGAAATATGTATTACCCATTAAAACTGTAGTATACAAAATATTTTTAAAATTAAATTACTCTGTTAAATTAAATAAATGAATTTAACATTGAGTTCTTTTGAGTTCATCTCCATCGGAATTTACCTGGATAATATACCACGTGTTCTACGTTAACTATATATATATATATATATATATATATATATATATTATAAATTATGTTTTAGAACATGTACATAATTTCTTCTATATATGTCCTCTTCCCTACAAAGGGAACATGTACATGTTCTAAAACATAATTTATAATAAATATTCACTGCTCTATACACCATATATCGAGCACTGTTTTAAATTAATGTTTTGGACAGAAAAAAAATTTTCTTTTTTCTCTCCTCACTCTATAATCACTCGGATATATATATATATATCCAAGAACAGGTAGTTAAGAACGAAATCCCCACCCACCATAAAAAACAAAAAAAAACATTATTCTTCAAAAATTTTTCAGTAAAATTAAAGCGAATGACATTTATTTAGAATTTATAACATAATCATGTTATAATATCGCTACTAAGAGTGGCCATTTTTTTCGACACTGCCTACATATTATCAAATGATGATGGTGACTTCAAGTTGAAGAGTTTTAAATTGTTCAAGACTAGCCAAACCCGCTAAAAGACAGAGGCGTTGTTAAGTTGTCGGTGGTAACCAATAAAAATAGAGGTAATTTCTAATTTGAAGAACATAAGAACAGATTCTAAGAAACAGTCACAGGTGGTGTCGAAACAAATTGCTACTTTTGTAGAGATATTATAACACATTTATGATATATATATATATATATATATATATATATATATTCATGTGAATAAGTAAGGAAGGAAATATTAACAACGTTCAAAACATTAATTTTAAACAGTGCTCAATATAGAAATAGAGGTGTGAATATTTATTATAAATTATAGTTTAGAACATGTACAAATTATATTCTACTACAAAAGTGTACATTTTCTTTCGACATTGAAAGGACAATGCCTCATCAGGTAGTAAACGCTATTTTTTGAAAAGAGATGTAAAATTCGCTTCCTTATATTGGTAAAAAAAAATTGTGCAAGGTAAAGGAGGTAGGGAAAATAAGTGACCAGAATGGGGAATTATAAAAGGGATATAGAGGAAATAAAAACAAAAGGAGGAAAAAAGGCAGAGAAAGAAAAGGAACTTAAGAAATGTGATGAAAGAGTAAAAAAAAAAAAAAGTGCCAGATTTAAAGTAGTAAGTAAGATATAATCATATACAACCTTTGATGACCCGGTGTCTGAGCTTAACAAAAAGGAGGAAATAAGAAAATGCACAGAGTGGGGAAGAGAGCGAGAGAAAGTTTACCAATATAAGGAAGCGAATTTTTTATCTCGCTTCAAAAAAGTGTTCACTACCTGATGAAACATTGTCGTTTCAATGTCGAAGCAAAATATACACACTGTATTAGATTGTAATGTGTACATGTTCTAAATTATAATTTGTAATATTTTTTTTTAATCATTTCACCACGAGCAAGGCAGAAATGCCATTGATGAGCTGGGGGCTACATAACTGTAAAAAGATAAATTAGAAAAGAGTGAGGAGTACAAACTAGTTAGAAAGGAGCAATAGAAAGCTGAGAATGCAGGTGCGATGACAGATACATAGGTGGAGAGAAAGGGAAGGATATACGGGGTTGGGGAGAGAGCTAGAGTCCAGTGATTAATATATGAGTATTGACATTGCATTTAAATTTCTGGAGGTTGTAGCCGTCAGGAAGGCAAGAATATGGGAGCGAGTTCCACAGGCGGGAAGTGCGAGAGAAGAAGCTGCAGGATATATATGTATTACAAATTATACTTTAGAAGATCTACACATTACAATCTAATACAAAGTGTACATTTTGCTACGACACACACACACACACACACACACACATATATATATATATATATATATATATATATATATATATGTTTATGCTAGAACGTTATCTTCAGCCCAGATCATTCCGTCCAAAGATCAAACATACTCACCGCTTGGTTATGACATTAGTGTACACTTTAATATTCACATACGCTCTATATCAGATATTGAACACTTTTACCTATAAATACAGCATTCCGTAAAATTTTAGCATTTTTATGATATATATATATATATATATATATATATATAGGCACACACCTAAAAGCATATATATTCATATTTGCGAATATTTCTATAAAGAATTATTTTACCAGATACACATGGTTATATTTATGCATTTGAATTCTTGCATGTGCCCCAGTGTATGTTAATATTTAAAAGCGAAAGCCAAGAATTTAAAAATGTTAAAAATGTTGTAGTTTCGCTTTAATATGCCGTGAAGTATGGCGTCTCCAGAGCGCACATGTGTCACGTCATAAAGCGAATGTCTAATAATAAATAGAGATTTCGAAGAGATTATTAAACGGCTTTTTATCGATTTGAAGCATGTCATTTGGAGATATATTTTTTGGATATATCTTTATTTTAGAGTTTTCTTTTTTTATGTAGAAGCTCTTCGTTTCTTTTCAACTTGTCTGTCTTTACATTCTGCCATGTTTTTTTTATTTTATTTTCGCGTTTTTGTTTTATTTTAACTCTATATTTTACAAGCATTCACTTTTGTTACCTTTGGCTTTCTCGTTTTTTTTTTTTTGTTTATCGTCTGTTTTTTCTATCACTCTTTGTCTCTTCTATTCATTTCTGTTCTTTTTTCTCTTCTCTTTCGATATCTTGTTTTTTTCTCTCTTCTTTTTACTTTACTGTTTCTTTCTTTTAACGTCTTTCTTTTCCCTGCTCGCTTTGTTTCTTCTATTCATTTATATTTCTTTTTCTCTTCTCTACTCTTTCGATCTCTGAGATTTTTTCTCTTCTTTTTGCTTTCTTGCTCCTTTCAATTAGTTTCTTTCTTTCTTTTTTTTTTCGCACGCCATCTTTATTCTTTTTCATATTTTTTATTACTTTGCTGTCTTCACTTTAATTCTGGCTTTCATATTTTCATAATATAGTTTCTTTTTCTTTCTTTTCGTTTCTTTTTTTATTTTCTCGTTTGTTTATTTTATTTTTCTGTTACAATCTGTTTCTTCTTTTCATCTTTTTACTTTCGTTCTTTCTCCTTTTTGACTGTCTTTCGTTTTCCTCAAATCTTCTTTTTGGCTCCATTTTCGTCTTCTTTTAAGTTTCTTTTCTCTCTTTACTCATTTTGCTTTTTCTCTCACTTCAACTTCATACATTTTCTTTTTTTTTCTTCCTATTTTCTTTAAAAATCTTTCTTGCCTATTTTCCGACATTTTCTTTTATTTTGATTCATTTTCCTTTTTTTTTTTCTTCCTATTTTCTTTAAAAATCTTTCTTGCCTATTCTCCGACATTTTCTTTTATTTTGATTCATTTTCCTTTTTTTTTCTTCCTATTTTCTTTAAAAATCTTTCTTGCCTATTTTCCGACATTTTCTTTTATTTTGATTCATTTTCCTTTTTTTTTCTTCCTATTTTCTTTAAAAATCTTTCTTGCCTATTCTCCGACATTTTCTTTTATTTTGATTCATTTTTCCTTTTTTTTTCTTCCTATTTTCTTTAAAAATCTTTCTTGCCTATTCTCCGACATTTCTTTTTTATTTCACTTCATTTTCTTCTTTTTTTTTTTTCCTTCCTTCTTTTTTGTTTTATTTACTTTTCTCTCTCCATTTTTCAAATTCTTTACTTTCCAATTATTCCTGCATTTATTTGTCGGACATTCTGAAGTATTACTTTATATTTTTTAACTAATTTTTCACCGAATATGAGGCCCATAAGCTAATCAAGATAGAAAGTTATTGAATGTGGTAGCTCGATGGGCATAAGAGGAGGAGGAGGAGAAGAAAGAGGTAAGAAGTATAGTTAATAAAGATATGCAAGAAAAGTAACGGTTAAACCTGGACTTGGACAAATTAAAATTGTAAATATCGGGGAAGCATTCTCTTAGAAATTTGTTCCACAAGGTAGGGGTCCTTTGGAAGAACCTGTCTAAATGCAACTAGATCTTACTAACAAAATGCGGTGGAAATGAGGATGATTCGTTCCCGTGTAAGTGGTTTGGTGGAACTTGACAGTAAAAGGTAAGTATATGTTGAATGACATAACAGATTAAGTTATATAGCCTTGATTGGCAACCACTCTACCGCAGAAAGTAATGGCAACCTACTGCGTGAAAATATCCTGCCTAGTGAGCCATGATCGTTCAAGTGTGTTTGACGTATGGCAACTCACTGATATCAATTGCAGTCTTTGTTTTCTATCTATCTATCTATCTATCTATCTATCTATCTATCTATCTATCTATCTATCCTTCAGCAATTTATCAATCCCAGTATCTCTCTCTCTTTCTCTTTCTCTCCACACACACACACACATATATATATATATGAGTTGAATATATGGATTGAAATCCGACAAGATGAATAGAATAAGTAAAGAACAAGGAGAAAAAAGTGTCTTTAATCTAACATGTTTCCCTTTTAACAAGCTTCTTCAGAGATTTATTAAAGACAAATGATTTAAAAATCCAAGAGACAGTATTTTGATTGAGGTATAGTTTCATTGGTCAGATATGTGTCACGTGTGATAAAGCAATGGATGAATATCAAATGCAGTAGAAAAAAACTTGTGTCTTTTTAAGTGTGTGGCAACGTGTATTAAAAACATTAAATGTTTACTATGAATGTAAATGATGAAAATAATGTGTGCTAAGCGAATCCAAACCATAGACGAACTATGTGTGTGTATATGTCGATAAGATTAGTATGTATGAATGACAGTGACGAAATAAATTTCCATTAAAATATATAACAAGTATTGTATGCATGCGTTAGGATGGAACGAATTTTCTCTTTAAATAAACTGAGAGAATCAGTTATGATGGTATGTGTTGATATATATATATATATATATATATATATATATATATATATATATATATAGACTAATTGGATTCAGTCAGTCAGTTAAGTGCCATACGTGAAACACGCTTGGTCGATCATGTCTCGAAAGAGACATGACTTACTGGACAGAAGAAGTAGGTTGCTATTGCTTTCTGCGGTAGACTGGTTGCCGACCAAGGCTATAGAAGCCAATCTGTCCTGTCATTTAACCCATAACTGAGGGAAGAGACGGATTAATACCTTTCCCAAGGGTATTTGCGCGTAAGTGAATGTAATGAATTCAACTGGAATTCGAAATCGGCTCCCAGATTTCTCGTTCCGAGCTGATATCCACTGGACCACAACGCACATGCATCTAATTGGATTAGATAAACTAAACTATCGCCAGGTTCACACCCACCCACGTCTATTGAACAGGTGAAGAGGCTCATCCCTTGTTCCCTGCTTAGGATGTGGTTTCCGGTTTTCTCTTCTCCAATCTTGTCACTCTTACGTAGCCCCCTGCACATCAGTGGCATTACCGCCTTGCTCGGGGTGATATGATTAATATATATATATATATATATATATATATATATATATATATATATACTTCAGCAATTCATCAGTCACAGTATCTATCTATCTATATGTACTATTTTAGTTTTTATCTATCGCTGTCTCTTAATTTGTCTATCGATATATTTATCTCAGTGTATTCTGTTTTAGTTTGTTCATGTATATCTCTCTTTTGGTTGGTTGTTTTGTTTTTATGGCAAATCAGCCTCGGCTGGTCATTTATTGCCAACTAAATTATTTATTTATTTATTGCTGGTAATACCTTTTTCTTTCAACAATTTATTGTTGTTTTTATGTAAGTTTTGTGCCTAGTAATGCTTTTTTCTTTTCGAGTATCAAGATTCGTTGGGATTTTTTTAAGAGCAGTTTCCCCAAGTCCTACCCTTGTTATTTAACCCATAACTGGAGGGAAGGGACGGATTAATACCTTTCCCAAGGGTACCAGTGCTTAAGTGAATGCAGAGTATTCAACTGGAATTCGAACTCGGCTCACCGATTTCTCTTTCCTAGCCGATATCCACTGCACCACAACGCACATCCGTCACTAAACGCTTACAGCACCTGGTATTCCCAAGCGGTCACCCATTTAAGTACTGACCAGGCTCAACGTTGCTTAATCGAGCGAGAACCGGTGTATTCAACATATGGCCGTAAGCCCCTATCTGTGTATGTATGAATGCATATATGTATGTATGTTTCGTTCTTTCTCAGTATCTATCTATCTATCTATCTATCTATCTATCTATCTATCTATACTCTTTCAGTTTGTATCTATCACTTTTTATCACTTTGTCTATCGATATATTTATCTCAATCTATTCTGTTTTAGTTTGTTCATATCTATCTATCTATCTATCTATCTATCTATCTATCTATCTATCTATCTATCTAAATCTATTCATATCTATCCATCGAAATAAATAAGTACCGTTTTATCTTTCTGCACTCAGTTTTTTACCCCCCTTTTTTTATCCATCACATTTTCTTTCATTTTTCTCGTATTTAATTTAGTATCATTTCTTTCCTTTTTCCTTTTCATAACCGTCCAAGCAAACTTTTATTTCTTTTGCTTTTATTTAAATTTAGTATTTCTATTATTTTGTCTTGCTTGTTACATAGTATATTTCTTCAGTTTTTACCCTTTTCTTTAAATTTTATTCTTCAACTCTCTTTTTCGTTTAACATGTCTTCTTTCTCGTTCCTGCTTTAGTCTCCATTCCGCTGTAATTATCATATCGTTTCTTTTCTCCAACTTTCTACTGCATATCAGGATTTCTCTATCACGTTTAGTGTATATGGTTCGACTCATTCATCACATCTCAACCTCTACCTCTCTTTCAGAATTTTCGTACAGCCTTTTATCAGATCCATCTTGTTTTTTCCTCTTTCTCTTCATCAAATATACGTTATTTGCCCTCTTTTCCCTAGAGAGTTATCCATCTCTTCTCAGACTGTATTTTATCTGAATGCCTCTTTCAATAAAGGCCATAAATTTTAAAAACAGAGCATTAAGAATGTAGAATAAGGTTTGTTTTATTTCATTTCTGATCGAAAATAGACGGAAACGATGAATGAGAGAAAAAAAAAATTACACACACATAAGGCAAGCGGGCGCGCGCGCAGGATGGATCAACGAAAATAGAAACTAAAAAAAAAATCAAGTTAAAAAGAGAAATGAATTAATTATTGCTTTGCTCTCCTATAAACAGAAAACTTTACTCAATTTTACTGAGAAATTTCTTGAAAAGAGAAATACAAAATGATAACATATACGTACATACGCAGAAGCTGAAAACAGCCTCTGCAAATATTTATGCACACATATTCACGCAGACGCACAACCACACTCGGATATAAAGATATATTTAACGGTATACTGAGCTGTTGGTATATATGCTTGAAAAGTATATATAGAGAACTGAACCAGTATATAAATACAGATGCATTTGAAATTAAAAGATTCTTAAAACAGTGCTGAAACATAATTGACTTTGGAACAAATAAGGAGAATATTTGATTACTTATTAAAAAACTCTTCAATTAGTTGATATTAATACGGCATTTTTCGATATCATATTCTTCTCTTAGCGGGTCTCAACATTGTTACATAATAATAATAATAATAATAATAATAATAATAATAATAATACAAACTTTCGATATCTATTCAGACAAAACAAACATATTTTAAAACTGATATCACTGTTAAGTTCCATACGTGATACACGATTTGGGCGATCATGTCTCTAAAGAGACATGACTGACTGGGTAGAAGATTATCCCGCAGTAAGTTGCCATTGGTTTCTGCGGTAGACTGATTGCTATTCAAGACTATAGAACCCAATCTGTTCTATTATTTAACCCATAACTGGAGGGAAGTTACGGATTAATACCTTTCCCAAGGGTATTTGTGTGCAATTGAATGCAAGGAATACAACTGGACTTCGAACTCGGCTCCCCTGTTTGTCTTTCCGAGTTGATATCCATTGCACCACAAGATATACGACCTCTTGAAAAAGAATTAAAACGAAGCTCTTAGGGATGTCAAGTCTACTTATTAATAGGGTGATCTTAGAAAACTGCTTCAATACAAAGAAAAATCTCAGTACTGTCTGGATAAATTATCGTAAGCCATTCGATAGTGTACCCCATTCCTTGATCATAAAGTCTTTAAATATATGCAGGGTATCACCCGTCGTTATCATTTTCATCAAATAAATTATGTCCATATGGAAAACGACCCTTCATCTCAATCATATAAATGGAATCTATAAATAAGTCTAGTGAAATGAACATTAATAGAGGAATATTTCAAAGTGACTCTTTGTCTTCCTTAATATTTTTATATACGTAATAGCATTAACCAGCCAACTTAACTAGACGGAATGCGGCTATAAAATATCTCAATGGAAAATAAGCCATCTATTTTACATGGATGACTTAAAGTTGTATGCTAGGAATGACAGTGAGCTGGAAGGTCTCCAAAAAACAGTAAAATTTTTCAGTGACGACATTGGAATGGAATTCGATTTGTATAAATATGCTAAATTCACAATTTGACGAGGATCCCAACAACAACCCTTCTCTATTAGCTTAGATCTTGGATGTAACAATCAAAGATTTAGAATAAGATGCTTATAAGTACACCAGTGTAAAATAGGGTGAAGGAATAAATAATAAAAAAGGAAAGTAATAGTGCAAAAAAGGTACTATGGAAATGTGCAACTGATATTAGAACAGAATTAAGACCATTAATAGCCTTGTCTTCTCAGTAGTTCAGTATTGTTTCACTTTCTTAAACTGGACTTTACATGACATCGGATTAATGACTTCTACTGTGGCCGTAGGGAGATGGTTAATGTTTTTTTATTCGGTCTTGTGTTATACATAACCAAACGCCCTACAGCTTACAAGTCTTCTTCTTCTATGTGCCCTGTCACTTCAGGACGTAGGCGATCATGGTTCTCCACGTCTCCTTGATTACTCTGAGGTCTTTATGCAGAATTATCAAAAGGTTATTATCATTATCATCAGAAGGTTGGTTGTCGGCAGTTTGGAATGTGTGGAATAGTGGAATAATAAAATATACACTTTTATGTTAAAATAGAAATTTATAAATGAAAAGGATAACAAGAACGGGTAGCAGTAATGTTCTGTGAGAAAATTAAGGGTATCAAGAGTTGTAGTAGTAATTTGTTGGAAAGAATTTATCGTACGTACGTATGTATGTATGAGCATTTGTTTGATAGGAATGTGTTTCAATGGAGAAGTAAAATAAATCAGCACACGAGAAAGAAGGAGAAAGAGGGCAAATGTCCGGGTCACTTGACACTTCTCCTATTACATTTTAGCTCTTTCATCTCGCTGCTCCTATCTGACTGACTGGCTGACGCTGATCGAAGCCATTTATATAGTTCTTTAGAATTTCGCACTGGATCGCGAAGTCTTCTGGGTCTTGCAAACCGCTTCCATTGGTCAGAATATCAATTTAACATCTACTCGCGAAATCCGGCTTCAACTTTTTCTTTAAGCATATGGTCAATCCTTTTTTTATTTGGGAAAAACCAGGATTTCACACGTCATTGTGAATTTTTGTAAAAGTGAAGAAGAAATTTGATTTTAATTTTTAATTTCCTATCTACTACACTATGACCATATATACATATCCCGTAAAGATGACATAATGAGGGTGGTATTGAACGGACAAGCCTCCCAATGCTATCGCCTGAATGCGGGTGTCCCTCAAGACTCTATTCTCGGTCCTACGCTTTTCCTTATCTATATTAACGATGTCCCTGACGTAATAAGTTCCTAAGTGGGCATATATGCTGACGACACTACGGTTTACTCTAGTCTCGATCAAAAATCTACCGAGGCTGAAAAAGCAAACCTCGCTGCCGAGATTGAAAAGGACCACCAATCCGTGGTGGGCCGGGGTAAGAAATGGCTCGTTAAATTTAATGCTTCCAAAACGAAGCTGCTATCTAATAACCACCACAGACAATCGTTCCTCCCGCCCATTAACATGGATCAGGCTTCTCTCCCTGAAAGCGAAACACTGCGCCTCCTCGGGTTAACTCTCGCACCAGACCTCAAGTGGAATAACTATATATAGAATCCATAGCTAAATCAACTGCTAAGAAAGTTAGATCTCTTTGTAGGGCCAGGAAGTTTCTCCCGTCCCAAACAATCCTGCACATGTACAAGTCTACGATCCACCGGTTCATTGAATATTGCTGCCAAATCTGGTCGGGTGCTCCTGCTATCCACTTAGGTGTCCTCGGCCGAATCCAACGGAGAATCTGTAATGTGATCGATCTCGACTTGGCAGCTAGGATACAGTCGCTTTCTCATCGACGCAGTGTGGCTTTCCTGTGTCTCTTCTACAAATACTTTCACGGTTTCTGCTCCGATCACTTTAGCTCACTAGTACCCCCTATTTACGAATTTACTCGAGCAACAAGATTAGCAACTAGGTCCCACATTTTTACTGCGAAACCAATAAATTGTAAACGCAAATTCTACTTCATCAGCTTCTTTTCTCGCACTTCCCGCCTGTGGAATTCTCTTCCGCATACTGGCTTTCCTGACAGTTACAATCTCCAAGAATTTAAATGTAAAGTCAATAGTCATCTCCTGTCTCACTAACTTACATCCTCTTTCTCATGCTTTTCTACATCCACCCCACTCTCATAAGTACTCTCTTCCCTCTCATACTCTCTTCCTGACACCACCTGCAACCGCTCACTCCTCATAACATTTCTCCTCGTCCACCCCACTCTCATCAGTAATGTCTTTCCTCTACTACTCTCTTCCTGACACCCCCTGCAACCGCTCACTCTTCATAACATTCCTCCTATGTAACCGCCTGCACAACAGGGGCTGTAAAATTCCTTGCTTGGGGCGACACGATTAAAAAAAATTATCCCTGGAATTTCAGCTGTCTTTTTCTGATGTTAAATATTTGTTTAATTTTCGTTTCTATCCTCTCCAAAAACTCATTGCTGCTCACATGTTCGGTCCATTGAATATAATACATATAATCAGTATTTAGCTAGTGCAAGTCTATCTGGTAGGAGTTCCACAAACTTTGACGTGTAAAACACAGGTAGTTAGACGTAGTGAAAAGCGTCCTAACAGAGGACGGAAAGTGCGACACAGAGATTCGAAGGTATATTGGTGTGGCCAAGAATGCATTCCAGAAACTGAAGAGACTATTGAGAGACAGAAAAAATTCGCTGGAAACAAAGAAGAAAGTGCTGGACTGTTATGTGATGTCGGTTTTTCAATATGGCAGCGAATACTAGACAATCTCAGGAAAGATAAAAGGACGACTGGAAGCAACCAAAATGTAATTTTACAGAAGGATGTTCAGGATAACATTGACAGCACGAAGTTTTGGAAAGGGTGGACACGAAAAGGAAACTGATACTTATTATCAGGAGAAGACAGCTGAAGTTTCTGGGACATGTTGTGAGAAGGGACGGCTTGGAGAATCTTATACTAGGACAGACGGAGAGAGAGACAAAGGACCGTGTGACATACTTAATAGACTTCAGCAGATAGACTGGGGATTAGGGTTTTAACAGTATAACAGGAGAAGGGTTGTTAAGAGCTACAAGGGATAGGGAGATGTGGAGGTCTATGATCGCCTACGTCGTGAAGTGACACGGCACATAGAAGAAGAAGAAGAAGAAGAAGAAGAAGAAGAATTGATATAGTTATCAATTTACACGAAGATTTCCAGAAATCAATGTGATATTTAGTTTTCTTTGTTCAAGAAGCATCTATTCATTTACTTTGAAAGTTTGTCTCAAGCATTTCCATTCCATTTTTATTTTTTGACCCAAACCATCGCAAAATGAAAGAGTTAGACTGACATAATCGAATGTAGATGATTGTTTAATAGATTAGGAAGAATATTTTTTATGGAAAAATATCGCTGAGCTAAATTCTGGAAAATTATGGAAAATTACATTTTTCCATTAGCATTAAACTTTCGAAATTGTGTAAGATGCTATTTACCATTATAATTTTATATAATATATCTTTGGTTTGTTTTCATCTATTAAAAATTATGAATTGAAAAGATGTATTGTAAAACGTTTGCAATTCGATATGTCCCCGGTGTTTTCTTTTTTTTATTATTAAAATATCTGTTTTAAATATTCCTTAGTTTTTTGTTTATTTATTTATTTTTTTGTTTTAAAATCTAAATCTAATCTAATCTAAACTTATTTATAAATGGAACTTTGTGTGTGTGTGTGTGTGTGTGTGTGTGTGTGTGTGTCTGTGTGTGTGTGTATCCGTTACCTATAGACTCCGAAACGGCTGAACCGATTTTCTTGAAAATGTACACAGTTGTACTATAAGCGTCTGCGAGTGTTTTAGCTAGGTGTTATGTCGAGGTACCCCTGATAAATATCGATAATCGATAATCGAAAAAATCAGGTTACGATCTTCAGAAGTTTCAAGTTTGCAGTTCCTACAATAGTGCAGAAAATTTGATATCGATACCAGGAAATCAAAATTTGACTTAAATCCATTCATTTTTCTTTCAGTCTACGGTTTCATTTTAACTAGAAACAACTATTACTTTATAGTCTTTCGTGCCAACGTCCAAAGTGTCTCAGCTCCAGGACCATAGATTAGTTTTAAAGCTTTCATTACACCCGGGCAACGCCGGGCTATACTGCTATTTCTCTATACAACTGGACTCGTTAGGCCTGAACACTGGGATCTGTTCTTGGATGGGCACGGAAACATTTAGCACACTGTTGTACAAGGGTTGGGTGCTAGTTTGCAAGTACAACTGCCTACTTGAATAGCTAACTAATTTCTGTTACCCAGGCCAACCAAGGTAGACGTGGGCTAATTTAACATCCGCAACCAAACTATGTATTTTTTCTTTTAGAGGTTTTCTTTTCCAAACAGATTTTTATTACAGTCTTGAGAAGAGAACGAGCAATCGAGTGTGACCAATAATTGGGCGAGGGCAGCACGATACATTATCCGGTAATTCTGACGATTTTTTGGCACAAGACAGAAATTGTGGTCTCATTCGTAGTTTTAGCTATACAGACATTACAAAACGTCCAGGTGTCTAATGATTATCTAAGGGTAGCTTATATGTGGCACAAAGCTTGAAGTATAGAGCACCCAGTGACGAGCAAACTCACAACACATTCATAATTGTTCTAGCGATACAAGCTTGCTAACCATTAACAATATGGAAGTGCCCAATAAATTTCTAAGCTCATCATACTTGTGGAACAAGTCCGAAAGTATAAAGCACCCAATGAAGATTGAACTCACTAATAATTCGTAATTATTTTAACGGGACAAGCTTGTTAATCATTACACAACGTTGAGGATACCAATTATTTTCTAACTGTAGCAGGAAGATCGCATAAGGCTGAAAATTAGGAGCACACAGTGAGGACCAAACTCACTACTAATTCGCAATTGTTCTAGTAAGACAAGCTTCTAAACCATAACAAAACGTTGAGGTGTCCAATGATTTTATAAGCGTAGTTTAGATGTGGCACAAGACCGAAAGTATGAAGCACTATTCATTTGTAATTGTTCTAGCGAGACACGAACCCTAACCGTTGTGCGCCCTCATGGTGCCCAATGATTTATTAAGCGTAGCACAAGGCTGAAATGTCAAGCACCCAGTATTGTTCGTGCTTATTAGTTAGTCATCATAGATGTGGCTAGACAAGATTGTTAACTTTTACACCATATCAGAGTGATCCAATCTAACGTGTGATTTCGTGCTAGCAGAATCATCGGAGCCTTTCTAATATTTCCTAGTAGCCAACTTATAATGTCTTACAAGCACATTCCAGCTGTGTGCGAGCTGATATCGTCTCTACTGTAGAGACGATATCAGCTCGCAAATCGATTAGCTAGTTTCGAACCTGCGCCTCGTCATCGAAACGCTAACGGTCTAACCACTCGGCCACGCAGTTGTCGGATACAAATATATATACATGCATAGATACATCATTACATAAGACTATCGATTCAGATCCAAAAGCTCATTTCACTTCAATACAATTTTTGTTTCAATGCACTTCATTTAGTGAAGACCAACAGCATAGCTCCATTAAAATTAAGCATGTAACTCAGTGCCAGGCTTTAAAGTTATTGATTCATTTTACTATCACACACACACACACACACACACACACACACACACACACACACACACACACACACACACACACACTACATATAGAAACATCATTGTGAAATATTCAGTATAGTTATTCTTCGGAAAATTATAACTCCCCAAACGATGGATTAAATAATACTGAGTTTTCTAGCATTGGATGCTAAGTGAAGGAGATCCAATACATTTTAGACCACGGAGAACGAAACGGGAAAGCGTTTAACTATTTTTCTCAAGTATATCAGGGTTGCTCACATATAATAAAGAAATAAAAACTGCGGTGGGCCATTAAAGCCTACGTCCCAAAGGGACCCTTCCCTACAGCAACTGAAAGAATAAGAAATAAATAATATAAAAACAACCCAAACAAAATAACCGAAAGAATAGCAAACTTCAGACACGTGTTTCATGTTAGACGTCGACGCGAACCACATGTCAGGTTTGTGAGTTGAATCAGAGTTGTCCCACAACGCCATCTGACAAACAACGGGTAGTTTTCACGCTTACACTTAAACTTGTGACCCCTGAAAACAGGGAGGGTATCTAATCAGGGATGGAGGAAAGTAGGCGCTTGATTGTTTACTATGCCAGAAGAGGTGGAGAACATTCTTTTTGACATCTGCATAATGTCTGGTGTCGAAGGGATTTTTACACAGGCACTTCGCGGCAGGCGGCTCACTTTGTGCCTGTCTAAACACATGTTACAGTCTTTCTGGGTCTATGCAAGATTCAGCTCCTTTGGTTTTGTTTTCATATCATTTTGAGACCCATGTGTACACCTATGGGTAAGGAAAAGTATAATATATAGTGTCTCTGCACATTTAACATTCTTATTAACAAGCAATGTAATCTATCTATCTATCTATCTATCTATCTATCTATCTATCTATCTATCTATCTAGATAGATAGATAGATAGATAGATAGATAGATACTGAGAAAAAATAGATAGATAGATAGATAGATAGCACATTTTGTTAATTATCTTTCACAGTTTTATTAATCAATTCATCCCAACCAAGTCAATAAAGTAACGAAGACGTAAGAGAATTCTACTTAATTCTATGCACTATCTATCTATCTATCTATCTATCTATCTATCTATCTATCTATTTATCTATCTATCTATCTATCTATCTATCTATCTATCTATCTATCTATCTATTTTGAATTCTTTGAATACCGAATAGGCTAACCTTAATTTCTTGTCCGAAACAAAAAATAAGTTTAAAAAATTTAATGGATTTAATTTATAATCTGACGTAATTTCCTTTTAATATGAACGTTATATTTATTAGATACCCCATTGTTTCTTTCGGTTATATTAACAGTTACCCACTGTGTAATAAAGACTTTAAATAAATGTGCCGATAGCCAATTTTCCATCAACCTACCTAACGAACTAGGGTGATAGAACAGAGATAAGAATAAAAAAACCTACATTTAATTAGAGCTGAAAATGACAGGAATTTGTGGAGGGCCATGATCGCCTACGTACTGAATGGATACGACACATAAAAATTTTTTTTTTATTGTTTTGTTTTATCTTTATTGGATTACACTTATGAACTTTCAATATTGTGACAGGTGTATGTTTTTAATTCTAAATGTTTTTGTGTCTAGCCTCTCTAGTTACGTGATTTTCTGTTTCTCTCAGCAAACCTATTTATGCTGAGGATACCATGGACTGAGCACCTGACCAAAGATGAGGCGTTGGAAAGGAGGTAAACTAGAAGAAAACTCATACTTAACATCAGAAAAAGACAGATGTTGTTTCTGGGAATTGTGATGAGGAAATAAGGCCAGGAGAATTTAATACTCACAGGACGGATAGAAAGAAAAAGAGAGACAGGGGAAAACAGCGCGAGACATACTTGATGGGCCTGAACAAATGGATGGCTGGGTTTGGGAGAGTGTTTTGGAGTAGTCTTCGCAGTGAATGGTATAATCGTGCTATGTCGGTTGCTAAGCGACTTAACGCACCTTAAATGTTAGGAACTTGGTAATCTTCCACTGAAAGCTGACTCCTTAGTATTCGGCTAACTGCCGACTAATATCAACTGCCTTAGTCCAACTATGTCCAAACATGAACTAACATTTCTACTGAACTCCAATAGAACTCCAAATAACTCTCTAGAACTTCTAAGAACTCCTAAGTACTTCCCAAGAACTTTTCGAGTTAACTTCCTGTTTACTCTTATTGATATAGGAGGGAGAGTCCATTATCTGAGGAATAGGTGTGTTTCCCCATAAAAGAGAGATATAAAGAGAAAAAATAATGAGAGTAGCAAGACACGGAGCCAAGTGGAAGTCCGTGATCGCCTACGTCCTGAAGGAACACGACACAAGAAGAAGAAGAAGAAGAAGAAGAAGAAGAAGAAGAAGAAGAAAAGGAAGATTGATATTTTTTTTATTTAAATTTACTTTTGATCTGAACATATCGTTGTATATTACGCTCAAAATACAGTGGGTGCTACCTCAGCTCGATTCTTTATCGTTTTACCTCGGCAGATTCAGCACCTAATTCTAATTCAGTGCAAGGAACTTTTATTCTCATCCAATTTATAATTTTTACCCTTTGCAAGAAGCAAACTTATTTCGGAAGGTTTTCTTCCGGACACGGAAGACGATAAATTCGTTTACAACTTTTGTATTCAATGTTTGTTCTTCTGTCATTACTCAGATTTTCTTATTATTAATTTACTCCCTAACATATCAGCAGGCGCTTGTAATCTTCAATGAAAATTAAACGACAGATATTTCCCAATACTCAAACATTCTTGTCAATATTATAACCTATTTTAAGAATACTGTCATCGTAATGGTTTCGATTCTTCTAGCGGATTCCATATCTTTCAATCTTTTTACAATTTTTTCAATGTTACAGAATACTTGCATATGTTCAATATGACAAAATCTACTGTACTGGACAGAATTCTGACGACCCAAAATGTGCGTGGATGTGATTTGAACACCGTATTTAAATTTTAACACAAACACGCAAAATCAGTTTTGAGTATTTTGCAATAATAGAAGACTCTTATCCGTCCCACCTCGTTAATTTGAGTGCTGTACGTTCAACTGAGAGTGTAATAAAACCCCACGTTCTGACGGGCAGCCGGCCGACCTACTGACTTCTGTCCTCCCAAATACGTTCTCTATGTCTCCCATTGAATTTCTTCAAGAAACGAGCCTATAGAATTAAAGCGAGTAAAAAAATTGAAAGAAAACTCTGTTTTTAGAGCATTCACTAATGCAGCATTGGAGCCTGAGTAACTGCTGATAAACCAGAAGCAAGTAACATTTATTTTAATCAATTCTCTCCAAGCAAGGCAATAATCTCACTAAGACACAAGGATTTTTTTCTCATGGTTCAGATATTTTTCTAAAATTTAATTTAGCTTTAATTCTATTTTATGTTAACAAGAACGGCAATGTTCATTCACCGATGTTAAGCAATATCAAGCTTAGTTAATAGTTACATGAGTGACTATTAAGAAATACCACGTGCTGTAGGCATGGATGTGCGGTTGATGTAATGGATAATAGCTTGGAATTGTTAAATGGAGAGCCGATTTCAAGTTCTAGTCGGAGTCATTGTATTCCCTTACGAGCAAATACCATTGGAAAAGATATGAATATACCTCTTTTTCGCCCTCCTATGGGTTAAGTAGGAACTAAGAATAGTATAAATCTGATTCTAGTCTGTGAAATTATCTTCGGTTGTATTAAAAGAATTCAGTCGCATGCAGATTTTCCACGGTAACATCTTTCGAACTATGTTATTTCCGTACTATTCGCTTTATACAAGTGCATATTAAATCTATTTGAATATTATTCATCAAAAATGTAATCGTTTTTATTTTCAAACAACTGCAGACACTCAACGGAATGGTGAATTTTCGAATCGATGTTTAAAGAAATTTCGATACTCTGTATGTGGTAAAGCTGGTGAAAATAAAAGATGTGAAAAACCCGGAAGCTAACTTATCTACCTTTGACTTTGTTTTTGCAGAATGTGTCCATGTCTTATTATTACGAGGAGGCTTTTCATTTTACTAAACAACACACTTTCGAGCCATTTTTCTAATTTGCTTCATATGTTCATGAATATGAAGAATGTGAAAGAACTTCCTTCTTAACGATCTTATTTTATGTTTTTGCAGGTCATCGAGTCACCGTAAACGTCACGATCCTTTTGTTGGCTGCCTAAGAATGTGGTTCGGCAAGAATATATACCGTTTTGAAATCGGAATTATTGTTCTTCTAGAATGTTTGCTAATTAAGGCCTATACTGACGTCACGTATCCTTAATATTAAAGATCAAGTGAGATCAAGTATCCAGAATATTTTGTAGTACTTTCTGTATTTCCAGATCTAATCTTTTTTCTTAAGCTCCGTGCAAATGTTCTCAGGATTCAGACAGTGTAAGGTACAAATTTCACTTTCATGTATCACAGCATTCTAAGCCCCATCGATCAGGCCGATACAGAATTATATGATCAACATCTTCAAAAAGGTTACTTAGGAGAACATTTTCTTTACATTAGGCATATGGATAGGACCACTTCATGGATTAGCATGGCAAGTTCAAGTTGTAATGGTCTGAATTGGTGGAAGTGAACTTATCTGAACATTTACAATGGAAATATCGATAGGGTAGCGACAGACTTGCTACGTTGTGTTTATGTCAATGCTTTCAGTTTTTCATCGTCAGAGTTTAGCTTGATGAAATATGACGTTTTTTCTGTAAAAATAACAAAAAGAGAAAACTGAATTTTTAAACGCTGAATGATATTCGTTTCAGTGGGTACCATTTGAATCTAATTAAATTTGGAATGTTGCCATGTGAACCCCATACAAATGTCCATGTTTTGCTCAATCCAAAAGAATCGAGTAAACTTATAAGAGACTTCTAAGATTTTAACAGAGAAATAAATTTTCATTCAGATGTAACACGGGTCGATGGGGGAACTAGTATGATGAGCATTTACCGCGAAACCATTGCCTTAATACGCACTGGTGTGAATTTCATTGCTGCTAGTGAATTACAAATCTGTATTTGGAAAGTTTGAACGTAAAGTATTTTACACATAGATATATTTTGAGGAAAGTGCATTAGAAAATAAAAATTGGGGCTGTTTCTCTCTATCACATTCTGTCAATCTCTTTCTACTCGTACAGACACAAACACAGATATATAAATAGAGACTGATGAAGAATACATATAGACAGATAAGCACATACGTATATAGAAAGAAGGAAAGGAAGATAATGAAATAATTTTAAAAGCATACTGAGACAAAAAATAGGATAACTCAAAGACAGATCTCCTTTTCTCTCTCTCTCTCACTTTCTTACTTTCTCTCTTTCTCTCTTTCTTTATATATATATATATATATATATATATATATATATATTGTTAGGGGCTGTATAAGAGAAATTGATTGTTTCCTTATGTTTTTAGGATTCGCAAGTATGAATCATACCAAATGACACTTTTTTCAAAACTACCCATTAGAGTTATATATATAAATATACTGTTTAATTAAAAACAGAACATTTACTCAAATGTGAGTACCTATTAAAAATAATTTTCAATCAAATAAATTAAATATGTCGGTTGTTAATCTTCGGAAATTTGTTACATTGTTTATATTTGTTTAAATTACGATATTTTTTCAAAGCAGACATCGATATTTATGAGAAATCGGAAAATTGTATAAATAAGGCTGGATTGTTTGTTAGGTCCCCGGAGGAATGGTACCTAACAGCTACCTTCATGTATCTGCCCGATAGCAAAAATTTTATTCTTGAATAGTGTCTTCCAGTGATTCTATAGTTACAGAGCTTAAGCAGAAATTATCTTTGACGTGACTTTTTAAAGGCTTTTGAAATAAATAATCCTATTTTTCTTGATATATGTTTCTTGTCAAGTGCATCACTGATTTTGTGAGTAATGGTTGTTATGACATCAGCAGTGGAACGAGCCGATCGAAATCCGTACTGCTTGTCAATCAAGAAGTTGTCGAAAAGAGCTGATCTACAGCCTTCTTGATGATTTTACTCTTTTCCAATCTTTTACTCTTTCCCAATCTTTTACTCATTTCCAATCTTTTACTCTGATTTAGTTATTTATTTTTCAATTGGAGTAGATAGACTAAACTATCGCCCGGTTCACACTCCACCCACGACTATTGAACGGGTGAAGAGGCTCATCCCTTGTTGCCTGTTTAGTATGTGGTTTCCGGCTTTCTTTCTCTTTACCAATCTTTTCACTCACATCAGTGGCGTTACCACCTTGCTCGGGGTGATATGATTAAAAAAAAGATTATAGCCTCAAAAAGCATGCTAATGACGCCGAGGTGACTGATTACCGAAAACCACGAATACTCATAGCATCTTCCATAGATTTTGAAATGATTTCTTTTTCAGGCAGCGATAGATAATTTTGCTAAATTCGTGTATAATCCCGGGTTCATTTTCTTAAGGAAAACTACCGGCATTTTCTCTGCGCCAGCCACTTTATTAGAGACAAGATTTTGATAAATCTTGGGATACACAGGACTGTATTAAAAATACTACTTATGTAATACATTTCTGTAACTCGACATGAATATGATTGATGCAAATCAGCGGTCGACAGAGGTACGATCGAAATCAAAGGCAGTAAACACAAATAGTGACTAACAAAAGTGTAACTGAGATCAAAGGCAAAGATGATTGACAGATGTCCCTGGTCATAGATGACTAAATTAAGCAAAAACCTGGGAAAACAAAAATGCGTAGAAATTTCAAATTATATGCGTTCAGGGATTTTCTAACCCAAAGCAGAAGACCGAGAGAATGGAGGAAAAACGCAGAGAAGAAAGCAGATAAACAACTCCCGCTGGTCAACGACACTTGACAACTCCCTCGTATGTGCGTGATTCTCTCTGTCTACATCCTCCTCCACACAAACGTCATCGACCAAGAATAAAAATATAAGTTTGTATTTTTGTATATACCTGCTTGTGTTTGTCTTTATATTTCAAGACAGTCGTTATCGTTGTGAGTCAAGACGATTGTTGTTTTTCATCAGAAGTGGTAGTATATAAGATTGACATTGTACTCAGTGAGCCGGAGGAAGTGAGGAATCGTATTAGAGGCAAAGATTGAGACGGATAGCTCTGTTTTATTTGATGATGAATACATGACCTCAAGACCATTTAAAATAATGAGCAACGATGTTTCAACTGGTTGGATATATTCTTATGAAGATTTTCTAAGCACAGCTTAGATGTGGCACAAGGCCAAAAGTATTGGATACCCAGTGAGGATCGAACTCACTACTCACTTTCAATGGTTATAGAAAGATAAGATAGCTAACCATTACACCACGTCGAGGTGTCCAAATCTATTTTTATCTACAGCTAATGCATTTAATAAACAGTTGTGTATAAAGCAAATTAAATTACGTAAGTTAACATCTTCCTTAATTTAGATCGACTTTCCAGTTAACCTGATGAACATTTATGATCGTCTCTTAAATTTGAAGATTTTTTATGTGTGTGTGTCTGTGTGTGTGTGTGTGTGTGTGTGTGTTTGCATGAGCGTATGTATTCAAGAAGTCATTCCACTGCTTTTTTAAGTTGATGAATGATTCTGATTTCGTTGTTTGATTTTGTTGTCTAGTTTTACTTTAGAGGCTATGTCTCTAGCTTTTTTGTTTTTTTATGTGGTATTCCATTTCATTGTGAGTAAATCTGTAGAATTTGGTGCTGTCTTGTTCAACTAGTTTATCGGGGCCGTTAGTTTTTATTGTGTAGATAGTTTTAGACTTGTCGGCTGGTACGTATAAATGTTTTCATTTGCCTATCGTTTTTAAGTAATTTTCTAATTGTTTTTGGAATGCGTTGTTATTTTTTTATTGTTTCTAGTTTATTTATTATGTTAATTTAATGTTTTTTTAATGCATTTGAAATTATATACAAAGCTAACGTAACAAATAACATTAACATAGAAAACATTACATAGGAGCTAGAGAAACAAAATATAAAGAAAGATTTAACAAGCACAAAACGTCATTCAATAGGTATTTTATATATATTTAGGCAGCAAACTTACTTTCAAATAGTCTTATTAAATATGACGCCCAAAAAATTTTTATGAAATTTTTATTTAGTTTTGTCAGCATTCTTACATATTCTGTTTGTTACGGTTGAGGGATAAATGTGTTTATTCCATTCATTGTTCCAATCGCTATGGCCCACTTACTTAACTCTTTTTTTAAGAAGTTGGGTGTTTTGGTGTTGCTCGTTTTTATTCATGTTTGACTGCTTTCTTTCAAGCATTTAAAAACTGTTGTCCATCCTTTATTTTTTCGTTTGTTGAAGGTCCTGATTGGGAGGTTGTGACGAGAATTGAACGACCTCTTAAGTGCTGTTGTTCTCAGATCTACCCAGATCAGGAGTGGTAGCACCTGTTAGGGTCCCGGCTATGGGCAAATAGTTAACCCCCAGACTGAGGTCAAAACACTTTGAAATTATAGAAGTACACTTAATGAAATATATATATATATATATAGAGAGAGAGAGAGATTTTTGAAGAAAAAATTATCGCCATGACACATTTTTGAAAGAAAAAAGATTTCTCAGCAAAACATTTTTGAATACAAAATTAGAAGGCAATTTCAGTTTTTTAAGATAAACAAGAATAAAAACAAAACAGTTTCATTAAAATCTGACTAAAACAACCTTCTCACTATAACCGAAAATTAACAAAAATAACTTAAAACTCCAACTTTTTTGGCATTAAATAACCCACAGAGGTTGATATGCCGTTAAACAAAACTCAAACTCAAACTCAAAATCTGACTAAATCAACTTCTTACTATAGCCGAACATTAAAAAAGAATACCTTAAAATCCCAACTTTTTGGCATTAAATAACCCACAGAGGTGTTGATATGCCGTTTAACAAAACTCAAACTCTCACTCGTTTAATGAATGGTTCTGACTTCGGTAATTGCTTGATTCTGTTGTCTAGTTTTAGTTTGGAGTCTATGTCTCTTGCTTCTTTGTTTATGTTGTCCGTTTTATTACTGGGGATTTTGTAAAGATCTACGTTTCGACTCGTTTTGTTTTTCTGTTCGTTGGTTTCTATTTTGTAGATAATTCTAAATTTGTCAGCTTTTGTGTCGGATGTTTATGATTTGCATATCGTTTTTAAGTCTTTTTCTAATTGATTTTGGAATTTGTTGTTAGCATTAACAAAATATGTAAATACTGATTTAAAAACAGTAAATTTTGCAGATATAACATTCAATTTAAACAATACACACAAAAATTAGAAAAAAAAGTAAACATCTAACCTATATGCTTTAACAAAATCTACAACCACCCTCCGAAAGTATTCAAACACATATCTATATCCATAAACAAAGAGATATCATCGAATTCCAGCAACATAAAATTATGCAGCCAAAACAAATTACTATACGAATCAGCACTAAGAAATAGCGGTTTACTTGAACAAACTAAAATACATAAACGAAAACAAACCAAAGAAGAAATATCAGAAATATAAACATAATCTGGTTCAATTCATCTACAATAACACAATAAAAATAAGAAAGTAGTCTGTAAAATAATTTTTAAAAAATTCTTCAAATCCAATAAAAAATCATGAAAATAAAACACAGTCTAATTAGTTGCAGCTGCATTGATAACATGGAGAAAATAGTAACCAAACACATTAAAAAATACTTAACAAAATCAATAATAATTACAACATAAACCAACATAACAATACCTATAAATGCAATTGTCGAAAAAAAAAACAAAAAAAAACTGGCCACTTACCAACAAATATCTAACTGACAATATAATATATAAATCTACTGTAACAAATAACATTAACACAAAAGAAAATTTACATAGGAACCACAGAATCAAGCTTTACAGAAAGATTTAGCAATCACAAAACGTCATTCATAACAGAAAGATCCATAAATAGCACATTCTACAATATATATAGAGTCAAAAAGAAAATGATATCACCACCAAACTTAAATGAGAAAATCATCAAAAGAGAGGCTCTACATAATAGCAAGAGCAGAAAGTGCAAACAGTGTTTGGAGGAAATGTTAACACTAATTACCTTTAAAAACCAAAGCAACCTAATAAACAAGAAAATGAAATAATGTGGAGGTGCAGAGACTTAAATAACTACTTACTTTGTCTCTTAAATACCAATACAAACAAAACAAATAAATATATTATCAAACGCAATTCTATGACAAACACAACTCGTGACATCTAACACCTTACTCCTATTAATACAAAACAAAAAGCAATTAGAAAAGGATAACAGCAATATCAATAACAAATAAATTTAACATTCCCCTACTAAATCCGCTAAAAAAAGAACGGAAAACTAACACAAAATATAAACAAACATGAGATTACGCACATTACAACACAAAATAAGCATACGCAAATAAACGTGGTGTAATGGTTAGCAAGCTGGTCTCGCTAGAAACTGTTATAACTGAGTAGTGAGTTCAGTTCCCACTGAGTATGCCATATTTTCAGCTTAGAAAATCAATTCTTAGCCATGCGGGTATGTGAGCAAATGTGTGAGGACACCTACTTAAAAACGCACTCAGACAGAAACTCAATCAGACGCGTGCTCGAGGAGCGCACGTATACATATATGTATACTAACACTCATACAAGCATTCAGTTATCCCCCTTAAAGCCAAGCGGTCAACACAGTACGAAAGAGAAAGATCCTGCACACGTAAAATTCTTAGGTTTAAAACTGACGAATAACGTCACACAATAGTATATAAAGAGCCTTGAGGAATATTGTGTCCTATAACCTTGAGTGGAAACTGTGAGTTCAAAAGCTGAGAGAGGTTTGGATGGAAACTTCCAAAACAGCGGTTGGTTCTGCACAGGCCTCTTCAATATAATCAAATATTTTCGGCTATTTTGATTGTTCGAATCTAAGAAATGCGTTGCTTCACCCGCAAACGTCGAAAAACAGCAGGAAACAATAAACATTGTATTTAAAAGACTGAGTCCTCCGTATATATATATATATATATATATATATAATATTACAGAAAAGTGGAAGAACACGTAGATTAAAAATCCACTGTTCAAGCATTTACTTTTATAAAGAGTGCTCAATACAGAGTAGAGCGTAATATTGTAATTTTGTTATTACCATGTGATATGTCCCAGAAAGGGATATATATATATTATTCGAAGTAGCTAAGTCGTCTTTGGCAAATGTAACCTGGTAGGACAATCTAGCAACTAACCGTAATGGACTGGTACTCGTTGTAGTCGTATGTACTATGCGTAGTCAATAGGCGTTCCAATTGGCGTAATCCTAGGCGTCCCCAAAGTCAGTATTTATGGTTGACACCAGCCCATCATATTACTGTGAGGGGCAACCAAGGTGTATGCATATTCATTACATCACCACCCCTGAGCTTTTTTCCCGTGAAATTTAGCATCAATATTTATTTTCTCTTTTTTAAAGTCTGGGCATCATAGATTGATTTTTTCTAAGTATTTTTCGCCTCAATCCTCCCTGCCGTGGTGGCGTTTGACACACTGGAACTTCTAGCCTTGACGTCGGGAATATCTCCATTGGCGAATGTTGACTTGTTGGAACGGGATTTTCAAATGCGTCATACAGGACTTCCATTGGAATTTCTTGACATTTGTCGTGCGTCTGGATCTCAATTGATTCCAATTATCCTTTCTGGATCCGGTTTTCTTCCTTTACTGTCAACGATCTGCCCTAAATATTTTATCTTCTTTAAGAAGAAATTGCATTTTCAGCACTCAGCTTGAACCCGTATTCCTCAATTCTGTGAAATACTGCTCTCAGATGCGTTTTGTGTTGGGCCTCGTTTTCACTTTTAATCAAAATGTCATCTAAATATAAGATTGCATCCGCCATACCAGCCAACATTGTGTCCATTATTTGCTGGAATAGGCTTAGTGCTACCTTCAATCCAAACGGAAGACGATTTAGTTTAAAAATCCCTTTATGCGTGTTTATTGTCATGTAGTTTGAACATTCTTCACTGACATTCACCTGAATATAAGCCTCCGACAAATCCAACTTTGAAAATACTCCACCTCCATTTAATTTAGTGAATATATCCTCCGGAGACGGTAGAGGATAAGCATGGTCTTTCAAACAGTCATTTAAGCCTGTCGAAAAGTTCTCACATACTCTGATTTTTTGGTTTTTCTTTTTCGTATATACGGTTGGAGACGCCCAATCCGAGTAATCGATTTTTGAAATTATGCCATTTTTCTCCAACCTTTCTAGTTCCTCATTTATTGTGTCTAGTACCGAAAATGGTACTTTTTTCTTTTTTATAAAATTCGGGTTAACATTTTATTTCAATTCAAATTTGAGTTCTGGTTTTGTGCACAGACCTAGTCCTTCTGAAAAGACACGAGGGAATTCGCTTTTCAAATCCGTAATAAATCTTTGTTTTCTTCGTCTTATCTTTCTCTATGACGTAAACTTTTTTACAGAAAGCATTTCCTGGTCATTCCCATAAATTAAACAATATGATCCAGTCTAAACCAAAGAAGTTTACTGAACCAAGAAGCACATACACTTTCGATTTGTGAATTTTTCCCACGAAGGATGATGTTATATTTTAATTCACCTTTAAACTTAAGTTCTTTTTTTGACACTCCTCTAGCAATTTTGTCTGTGTTAGTCAATGGTGGGTAACTTATTTTTTTCCATGATTGCTCGTTTATTACCGAGATATCACTTCCTGAATCGAGTAATAATTATATGGTCTGTCCATTTATTTTTACTTTGAGGTATTTTCTTCTTTCACCCTCCTCAATTTCGTTTTTCAACAAAATTACTTTTATCTTTGTGATTTTGATTTTACTTTTCTCTGTTTTGCCCGAGAATGAAAACCTCTATGACATAGACGCCCGCAATTAAAACATATTTTATCCCTAAAGAAATAATCCTTCTTTCTATGCTGTCCGTCACACGAACTGCATATAAAATCATGTAATATAAAAAATAGTATGAAATGCATCATTTTTTAAAACACTGGGGTGATCTAATAATTATAGCCGGTAGTGTATATATATGGGTTTAGTACAATGAACTTGTCACTTTAACTGAGCAGGTTCATGCTGACTTCGAAGTTCGTGAAAACACCGTTATGATGTCTTCTCTCATCAGGTATGGGTTTGTTTTTTCATACTATTGTTTAGTATTTATTGGCAAATGAATAACTGTAAATGAAAATATAATTGTTTTTTTTTGTTAATACGGCACAATAAGATGTCCATCAAATAAATATATAAATATTTAGTAATTACATACATTGCAGTTCCATCAATGAAAGAATGAAGAAAATTTAGAGTGATTCGGACGAGTTCCTCTTTGCTTCCTTGCCTTGTAAAATTTTGCAAAGTAATAATAACAAAAGGACCATTCTATTTTCATTTAGAATTATCCACTTGGTAATGAATACTAAAAATAGTACGAAAGGCGTTATTTTCTTTAAAAAAGTGGGGTGGCCTAATAACTATATCCGGGAGTATATATATATATATATATATATATATATATATATATATATATATATATATATATATATATATATAGGGAGGTAGCAAATCCAACGGACAACAAATCAGTCGAGTTTTGATTCCTGCCAGAAGCAAGCAAGTGGATGTATCTAGCCACATTGATAAGCTGTGTCACAGCGCAACAGACTTTTATGTGGATCACTAATATATATATATGCGTGTGTGCGTGTGTGTGTGTGTGTGTGTGTGTGTGTGTGTGTGTGTGTGTGTGTGTGTGAAATTCATATTAGTAAAACTTTTGTCAATCAGCTGATTAATGTTAATTTCAACATCCCGAATCCAGAGATTCTTAGACGAACCCTTTCGACTGCTTTTAAGTCACCATTGGGTGTATTAAATATTTTAAATCTTAACCATTAATCTTGTTTTCACCTAAATAATCACTTCATCTATGTGCTATTTAAATAAATAGTTGATATATTTGGTGAGGAGGGGACACATTGTATTTATTGCATTTGTTATGAATTGATATAATCATAGAGTAAACCATTGCTTTTATATGAAATTACCATTATATAGGATTTGATGCGTTATTGCAACTTATTTAGTATCGAAATCAGAACCTTGTATGATAAATTAAAATCCTGGAGACTTTATTTAGGCTTGACAGTAGTTCGTTACTATATGAATGCCGCGCCGCAAAACTACGCTTGCAATTCAATATCAATCATTCTTTTAAATACGTTAAATGTTCGTAAAAGCACTTACACACATTTCTCCAGTTGAAACGCCCTTCTCAATCTCATCCATAACTGTCTCTTTTCTATTTACTCTTTTCTATGCCTTTTCTCTTCTCTGTTATAAAACCATATTTCACTTAGCCACTTTGTTATCTCCCTTTAAGTCTGTGTCTCGTTTGTTTTTCTTTCAGGCTATAAATCTAAGACGTGACAACCGTGGCGTTGAGGTTGTAGTCTGTATTTATGGTTGGCGTTATAAATGAAAAACACGCAAAAACTATGAAAGTGATTCCGAGTAACATTATGGTTGATGATCTAAATATGGACGATCCGTGAGAAAAAAAAGTTTAGTTTCTTTTTTTTTCTAAATATTTTTGACAATGCTTCCAGAATATCTTTAGCTAAAGATTAAATAAGGCAACAGACGCAGTCGTCTAGAAACATCATATTTATGAAAACGTGGAAAGAGTACCAACACAATGCTTAAATCATTACACTGCGGATTTAATGTTGACAGAAGTTATTAGTTAAGAACCTGAAAAAATAACTGAAAAAGATCGAGAATTGAGGCGACTCCGCAAACGACCTCAATCATTTCTTCAATATAGCAGTAAATGCTGGACAATATCATCAAAGATGAAGGAAAAACTTGAAGCAACCGAAAAGTGATTCTACAGAGGGATGCTGCAAATATCATGGATCGAGCATGTGAGGTTTTAGAAAGGATGGAAACGGAAAGGAAATTAATACTGAGCATCAGGAAGAGACAGCTGAAGTTCCTAGGATATGCATTGAGGAAAGAGGGCTTAGAGAACCTGATACTAACAGACCAGAGAAAGGGAAACAGAGACAGAGGAAAGCAGCGGATAACATATTTGAAGGACCTAATCAGGTGGATGACAGAACGAGGGTTGTATGTTTTAATAGAAGGCATGCTAAGAGTCATCAGGGATAGGGAGACGTGGAAAGCCATGATCGCCTAAGTTCTGAAAGGACAGGGCACATACAAGAAGAACTACAGAAAACTGAGCAAGGAAAGACTACGACTGACAAAAAAAAAAGAAATAAAACGAAAAGAAGAATGAAAATTATTCCAGCAAATACAATAACTGGAAATTAGAAAAGAAGCATTTCTATGGAAACCCTTCAGTGTCAAATCAAAATACTAGCGCATGAATTGACATAAACATGATTATGAAGAATATTTAAAGCAAGAAAAGGTTTATTTCAAATACCGACTCAAAACAATGCTATTAAACCAGTCATATTAACACCTGAGTAGATAAAACAGCATACTGACAAATAATTGGAGTAGATAGATCTATCTATCGCCCGGTTCACACTCCACACACGTCTATTGAACAGGTTAAGAGGCTCATCCCTTGTTCCCCGTTTAGGATGTGGTTTCCGGCTTTTCTCTTTTCCAATCTTCCCATTTTGGTTTCTTTTTTTTTTTTCTCAATTGGAGTAGATAGATCTATCTATCGCCCGGTTCACACACCACCCACGACTATTGAACAGGTTAAGAGGCTCATCCCTTGTTCCCTGTTTAGGATGTGGTTTCCGGCTTTCTCTTTTCCAATCTTTTCACTATTACGTAGACCCCTGCACATCAGTGGCGTTACCGCCTTGCTCGGGGTGATACGATTAAAAAAATATATATATATATAAATGGTGTGAAAATAAAAAACGTGACAGCAAATTTAATCCTTTAAAATACAAGAATATGTATAAATGGATATGAAATCGGACACACTTAATAATTTGGGAATATTTTGATCAAACGTTATGCCCAAAGCAGAAACTATTCTCAAGAATTAAAAATATTAAAAAAAAAATATCTGTGATTCAAATGGATCCCTCAATATCGGCCTGAATGACAAATCCGGTTGGAGTAAACAAGAGAAAGAAAACCTTTAGTCATTCCAGTAGATCAGAAAGCAGATCTGAAAAGAAAGTAAAATTGCATTAGTTTTAAAACTATCTATCTATCTATCTATCTATCTATCTATCTATCTATCTATCTATCTATCTATCTATCTATCTATCTTTGTTTCGTTCTTTCTCAGTATCTATCTATCTATCTATATATCTATCTATCTATCTATCTATCTATCCTTGTCTATTCATATCTATCTATCTATCTATCTATCTATCTATCTATCTATCCTTGTCTATTCATATCTATCTATCTATCTATCTATCTATCTATCTATCTATCTATCTATCCTTGTCTATTCATATCTATCTATCTATCTATCTATCTATCTATCTATCTATCTATCTATCTATCCTTGTCTATTCATATCTATCTATCCTTGTCTATTCATATCTATCTATCTATCTATCTATCTATCTATCTATCTATCTATCTATCTAACAGGTGCTAGCACTATGGGCCACGGTGAACTGGAGAACAATAGCAATTAAGAGGCGCTTCCATGCCCCTCAAAACCTCCCGATCAGAGGCGTTGCTGCCAGATATACTTAATCATCATACCCAGGACGCATATTGTGTGTGTGTGTGTGTGTGTGTGTGTGTGTGTGTGTGTGTGTGTGTGTGGACAAGACAGAAGTAGGCAAAGTAAGAGATTGTAGCGTTATGTTATCAAGACAAGAAAGAACATTAATTAATATGGAGGATGAGAGCGAAAAATGGTCTATTTTATTGGTTACGAAGAAAGTATTTATCATTCATTTCTATCATAAGTCTATTTTTGGAGAGCTGTTTTTGTTGCAATTCATTTCGTATTTAAACAACATAAGATATCAAATAAAACGATAAAGTTGCTGGTAAAATGGTATCTCCTTTTAGAGTTACAGAAAGTGCCTAACTCTTGGACTCACGACCATTTCACGTTGAAACACCGGTAACTGTACGATCACCGAAGTTAAGGAACGTGGAACTTGGTCAGTGATCTTTATTTGGGTGACCGCTTGAGAATACCAGTTGCTGTAAGACTAGATGTCCGGCTGGTATAATGGATAATAGAATTGTTAATCGTAGAGCCGGGTTCCAATTCCAGTTGGGTTCATTATGTTCTCTTACGCGCAATACTATTCGAAGAGGCATGAATCCACATCTTCTCCCCCATCTATGGTTTAAATGGTAAGACGGGTATCACTAAAACTGTTATCATCTCCAAAACTAAATTGCGTACAAAATTGTTAAATTTTTGCATTAAATAATCCACTGAGGTTGATATACTACAAAACAAAAAACAAACAGCCAACCTAAATCTCGCTATGATTAACCTTTGAGCATCACTGTCATATCTTTGTCGGAACCTTTCCAACTTTGATAGAATTCAAAATATTTGACACAGTCTTGTGTGAAAAGTCTGCAGTCATTTCAAACAGATCTAATCTCGCAAGCCGATCGTTACTCTTTTGCCATTTCCATAGATAATGTCAAGAACCTGAAAGATAGCACATCTCACACAATTTTTACCAAGTCCATGCAGACATCCTTTTCCTCCATATTTCATTTGTAGGGAGGAAGTTATATTCAGAAAAATCTTTCCCAATAGCTGATATTTTGTGGAACAGATTTCCACATCCGTACTTCTCTGAAAATTGAAATCCTTATTCTGCAAACCTAGAGAAAATCTTTGTCTATCCCTTTTATCCTCAAAAACCTCACTTAGAAATACATCTATTTACATTCATATTCCACACCAAATTCATCAACATTTCCTGAAAACTGAAGTGAGACAGAATCTTTTAGACAGGGTTGTTGTTGAAAAGTTTCTTTAACGCTTATGCATATTCATTATTGTTGGTTAAGGGTTTTGAGAAGCGTGGAAAAAACTCTTAGTTGTTGCTGTTTCTAAGTCCACCTTTATAGCAGCAAGGCCCCCAATCGAGAGATTAGAGGTTTCTAGGAGCGTGGAACTACCTCTTAATTGCTGTTCTTAGATCTACTTTTAGGGGAGCAAGGACACAAATTGAGAGATTGAAGGTTTTGAGGAGCGTGAAGCCACCTCCTAATTTCTGTTGTTCCCAGGTCTACTTTCACAGCAGTAAGACCTCTGATCGAGAGATTGAGGGTTTTGAGGAACGTGGAAAAACCTCTTAATTGTTGTTGTTCCCAGGCTCACCTTTAGAGCAGCATGGCCTCTGATCAAAAGATTGAGGGTTTTGAGGAACGTGGAAAAACCTCTTAATTGTTGTCGTTCCCAGGCCCACCTTTACAGCAGCATGGCCTCTTATCAAGAGATTGAGGGTTTTGAGGAGCGTGGAAAAATATCTTAATTGTTGTCGTTCCCAGGCCCACCTTTACAGCAGCATGGCCTCTTATCAAGAGATTGAGGGTTTTGAGGAGCGTGGAAAAACATCTTAATTGTTGTTGTTCCCAGGCCCACCTTTACAGCAGCATGGCCTCTGATGAAGAGAATGAGGGTTTTGAGGAGCGTGGAACATCCACTAAATTGTTGTTGTTCCCAGGCCCACCTTTACAGCAGCATGGCCTCTGATGAAGAGAATGAGGGTTTTGAGGAGCGTGGAACATCCTCTTACTTACTATTGTTCTGGTTCTACTTTTACGGCAGCAAGGACTCTGATCGAGAGATTGGAAGTTTGAAGAGCGTGGAATTTTAGTCTTAATTGCTGTAGTTCCCTGATTTATATTTACGTAGCAAAACCTCTGATCGAGAGATTGAAGGGATGAAGTAACATGGAGCTGCCACCTAACTGATGTTATTTTCGGGTCTACCTTAAACCATAGTGATAGCACATTTAATGGCCCTAGAGATGGGTAAATAGTTAACCCCCAAAGTGGTTTTAAGCTGGTTTTAAATGTATAAAAATATTTTAAAAGTAAAAAGACCAATAGATTTCATAGCAAAATAAATAAATATATAAAATAAAATAAAATAAATACATGAATAAAAATAAATAAATAAAATAAAAATAAATAAAATAAAAATAAATAAAATAAAAATAAATAAATAAATGAATAAATAAATACCAGGAATAATTGTTGTACAAAATAAAATATGCCAGCAATATATTTAAAGAAAATACCAGCAATACAATTTGTAAAAAATATTATTAATGCTCACATAAAAATAAAATATTGGTATTAAATGACTCATAAGGTTTTGTAAAACCTTCAAGCAAATAAACAAGCAAAACTTTTTTGTTCTAACCGAAAACATTTCGTTATTTTCTTCTTGAATCAAAATGAAAATATGAACAGACGATGTATAGAAGAAAAAACTTTAGAAGGGTATAAATCGATAAATAAATAAATAGATTTTATGTCGGTGATGGCGAGTAGGGATTTTGTTGATATGGATAGTTGGAGTTGGAATAGGTGACACAAAATATGTGGCGCATTCCGTCCTGTCAGTAAGGCATCACCCGCTGAATGATAAGCAACCGCGCCTATAAGGGACCACATTCTGGGAGGATGCTTGTTTACACCGGAATTAGGTATTAACACGACCAATGTTTACCTTGTAAATCAAGCTTCAACCCGACCAATATTTAGATTTTAACTCAAATATATTTTTTGTCTTGTAAGTTTTACATTTGTGTTTTATCGCCTATGCATAATCACCATGTAGTTAAATTTAGTTAGTCGGTTAATGTGATACACACTTGGGCGATCATGTCTTAAAAGAAACATGACTGACTGGGAAGAAGATTTTCCCTCAGTAGGTTACTATTTTATTCTTATGTTTTATCACCTATGCATAGTTACCATGTAGTTAAATTCAATCAGTCATCTAAGTGCCGTAAGTGATACACGCATGCGTGATCATGTCTCAAAAGAGACATGACTAACTGAAAAAAAGAAAAATATTTTCCAGCAGTAGGTTACTATTATATTTTATCACCTATGCATAGTTACCATGTAGTTAAATTCAGTCAGTCAGTTAAGTGCCATATGTGATACACGCTTGGGCGATCATGTCTCAAAAGAAAGTCATGAATAACTGGGAAGAAGATTTTCCCGTAGTAGGTTACTATTATATTCTTCGGTAGACTTGTTGCCAACCGCAATCTGTCCAGCTCTTTAATCCATAGCTGGACAGAGATGCGATGAATTCATACCTTTCCAAAGTGTATACGCGCAAATGATTGCAACGAATTCAACTGGAATTCGAACTTGGCCCTCTAATTTCTTGTTCCGAGCCGATATCCACTGCACCGCAGCATAATCATAGTTAAATTAACCAACCAAAATTAACAAAAAGAGATATTACCCGACAATTTTCTTTTGGCAACCATTTAAAAAGAGGTGCTTTTCTATTTAAGGCATATTGGGACGGCTTGTTTTGACAAGGTGCCAATGGAAAAGTTGAATTATTGCGAGTCCTGAATATAGACATAAAAGTCGGGGTCAGATGTCCGAGACAGACACGAGATGAGAAGACCGGATTAGGAAAACATACTTTTTAAAATCTTTTCACTGCGCAAAAATCAATAGAACTACTAAGACGCAAGTGCAAAAGAATATAAGAAAAATCTTTAAGAGAGAGAGAGAGAGAGAGAGAGAGAGAGAGAGAGAACAATAAAAGAACAGAAATTAAGAATACATACGATAGCGTTTGACATAGCCTTTAATTTTTTGAAGATAAAACTTGGCTGGAAAACAAGAAACCGGAAATGATTTCCAGAAGTGTAAAGCGCGAAAGAAGAGAAGAAAGAAGAAACTATTATAACCATAAGAGATACGGTTACATCTAGAAATTTCAACTATAAAATTATGAGACCAAACTGACAATCTAGTAATATCCTGATCAGAACAATTAACTTGTAAACATTTATAGAAAAGACATAGGCATTCTACGTTACGGCGATGGGAAAGTGAATGAAGTCGAGATGCCAGTTCAAGACCGATAACATTGCAGATTCTTTGAATTTCATCAAGAATCTTTAAGTATATTTTAGAAACAATAAGACAAATGTGACAGCAATTTTGAGTAAATGACCGAATGATGGACTTATAAATGCGGGAGAAGAATGATTCTAGCAAAGTGAACCAAGTTACTTAGTAGGGCACCTAACAATTGATTCAGCATAAACATTCCACTTCATGCAAGCGCAAATTTTATATATATATATATATATATATATATATATATATATATATATATATATATACACCACTACTCTACATCATGCATAACACCACATACATTCTGTTACTCGTAAAATATTACTCCTCTGTACTGGTTAAAATCATAGCAGAAAGCATTCGGATAAACAAAACATTTGAACAATTTTTTATATAATGTACAGCCTAAAAAAAAATCGAATTATCCCATGAAAAATTACATAAAAAAATTAACCATCATTCCTTGTCTGTCGATTTTAATGAAACTTGCATAAAAGAGAGAGTACTGTCCAAATATATATATATATATATATGTATATATATATATGCATAAATTATATTTTAGAACATGTACAACTTTTTTATATATATATATCGACTACAAATCGTACATTTGTTTACTGTCCAAATATATATATATATATATATATATATATGTATGTATGTATAAATTATATTTTAGAACATGTACAACTTTTATATATATATATATATCGACTACAAATCGTACATTTGTTTCGACATTGAAACTACAATGTCTCCTCAATATATATAATTCTAACGACTTGGGTATGTTTCAGAAATTTTGTTAGGAATAACACACATTTTACTAACAAACTTTCTCAAAAATACTTAGGTCATTAGAGTTATATATACAAATATACTGTTTAATTAAAAACAGAATATCTATTCAAATAGAAGTATCTATTAAAAATGATTTTCATACAAATAAATTTCACACACACACACACACACACACACACATATATATATATATATATATATAATCATTTCACCCCAAGCAAGGCATTCCACTGCCACAATTGCGCATGGGGTTACATAGGGGAAGGCGAAAAGAAAGTGTGGTTAGATATAGGAAGTGTCAGAAGGGGGGTGATAGATGGGTAAGGATACCGAGGCTGGGGGTTGAGTAGATGGGAAGAATGTTTGAAAGATGTTTAGTGTGCTAGGAGGTGTCTATTAACCTTACATTTAAACTCCTGGAGATTGTAGCCGTCGGGGAAGTAATCATGTGGAAGGGAATTCCACAGTCGGGAAGTGCGAGAAATGAAGCTGTTGGAGTAGAAATTGCGGTTACATTTTATCGGTTTCACTGTAAAAGGGTGAGACCTAGTTGCTAATCTAGTATCTCGTGCAAATTCGTACCTAGGGGGCACCAGTGATCTAAGTTCATCGGAGCAGAAGCCGTGAAAGTATTTATAGAAGAGACACAGCGAAGCCACGTCACGCCGGTGAGAGTGAGACAGCAGCCGGTTTGCCAAGTTGGTATCGATCACATTACAGACTCTCCGTGGTATTTTGTCAAGAACCCCTTGGTGAATAGCAGGGACACCCGACCAGATGTGGCAGCAGTATTCAATACACGGGCGGATGGTAGATTTATATATGTGCAGGATAGATTCAGACGGAAAAAAACTTCCGGGCTCTGCACAGACTTTATTTACGCTGTTACACCCTGATGGAACACTCTGGAAGAATGGTAGATTTTGAAAAACAGTAGCTACTCTAGCATCTAGGTATCGTTCATTCAGCAATGAATTAGAGCACTTTAACTACTGGCGTATGTTTACATGGTATACCACACGCTAAAAGGCTACGTCTTTCTACCGAGCGCTCATAGCTCAGAGGTAGAATCGCCGGCTGACGCCAGTTCGGTCGGGTTTCAATCCTGGGTGTAAAGCAAACGGATGTCTAATCGTACTGATGAGCTGTGATACTGCGAAACAGATCTGTCTGCGAATGACTATGTAAATATATTAGTTGTTATTTTTAATACTTCTGTTGATTGAGAATTCCCATTTATCGTTCTCGTATCAGTCATGTCTGAAACGAAAACTTTTCCGTAATGGAAAGATTTTTACCATTTCTCTTGTTTCCTCTCGATAACTATGTTGCATGATTTGTCTGTGAACGTTTTCTTCTCACAGGAGATGATGTCTCCACCGACCACCCGTAAACCATATTTTCGAACATTAGTTTATTTTTTATTTATTTTTTTTTTTACTTACAAAATTAGGGAGGGTATTTTTTCCGCGCTTTTGCTTTTCGTTGCTCACAAACCTAAGGATAGAAAACAGATGTCGGTTAGTCGTAACAAAATGGTAAATAATAATAACAAAAAAAGAAAAAAAGGAAAAAAAACTCTAGTTCTCTACGGCGCCAAAATTCTCTCATTTTCGGTAGTGTCCTATTGCAAATATAAAAAAAAATTGAAAGAATCTAACTTCCGGTTGAGAACATGTTTATTTTTTCGCCTGTCTTGCTCCAAGAATTCGGTATTGTTATTGCTGTAGCCATCTTTGGAAAGTAGACTGGGTATGTGGAAATAGGTCGTATTTATTTTCGCAAAAAAAATCCTGTAAGGTGAAGATGGACGACAAATGAATAAAGGCGAATCCAAGAATAGACAAATAAATGAAGGTTGCTACTCTCCTCCGATAACTGAATTATCTCGACGACAATATATTTTCGTGCGTAAAGTATTGATCACTGCTTGCATGGCAAAAATTGATGAAAACACCCACCTCCAAAAAAATACAGATAAAAATGAACTTAAAAACAATAATAACAAAGAATAGAATATAAAAATAAATAAATAAGAGGACTGTATACGATTTTGTACAAGCAAAATTTAGTACTCAATGAAAAAAAGCACTGCTGAATTGGAATTTACTTCATTCACTCTTTAATGTGATCTGTCTCTTCAGGATATGATCAGTCAATGCTCTCGACTACTTCCTCTCATTCGTAGCTTCAAAAAATGTTTAAACTTTTACTAATGTCTCAGTTTTTGTGCCATTCATTTACAAAATCCCTTATATAGGTTATTCACTGTTACTCTCTTGTCTTTAACAGGTCTTGTGAGTATCAAATCCCTAAACCTACGATTCCCCCATGTGTCCATGAAATATCAACTTTATTTATTCGAACTATGTCTCTCTTTTGTTTTCATTTTCTTTACAACTTCCTCGTTACTCACATGTTCAGTCCATGATATTTCCAGTATACGTTCTGTAAGGAAATCATGGACATATAAGAAAATGAATATTATTAGTTCTCAAGGACAGATATTTAGGGAATAAAACATTGCTTAGATCTGTAGATGATGTATCTATTGTATTGTCTGGTTTTTATATACTAACTTCATACGCCCGTTTTTCGTACACTGCATAATTATATTTTCTCAAATCTCGTGGTCGCCGTGATTTTGCGTCAATTATCAGCATAAAAACAATATGGCTTCTCCACAAGATTCTTTGTACTTACGGACATCCATGAGATAAGTTTTTTTTTCAAACTACAAGATCCATTTATTGACCCAAAGAGTTGTCAGTTAAATACCTGGCTACAGCAATGCTGAAAAAAACACTTAGAGAATTGAGTTAAAGGTAGATAACTAAGACATCCAGAAGTGACATGACACACGGAACGAGAACACTTTACTCCAGTGAGCTAAATAAAGGGTTCAGTTTGAAATTCCAATCATCTGAAGAAGCCGAAACGTTGTGACTGTATAAATAAGGTAAATAATTACAATACCGTATCCCAGAAGTACAGAAAGTTCGTATAACTTTTATTACGCTTTTAATAAACATCATTCGATATACAAGTCCGACTTCGGATATCTGTGTCATATTTCTTCTAGTATAACAATTTCCAGATAGTTAAACTGTTTTATTTTTGAAAGCCCGACGTCTTCCAATTTATAAATTGCAATTTGCACTATTCGTTTTGCAAACGGCCACATTACTTATATTTTTACAAGTGATGTGTAGTTTTTTCTTTCCTTAACTGCCCTTTTGTTATAATGCCTTTCTAATAGAAATGGTCACTTCCTCTTGTCATATGTAGTTCCCTGCGTGATTTCCGGAAGAGCAGTTGACGACAGCGAGTACGCAGATAAACCAGTTACTATGCAGGCAATAAGAAGCGTAACTGTACCGTTTGGACTTACTTATTTCTATTTACTGATTATTAACACTTACTCTGTACATATGTTCTTGTTATACTAATACACTGTTTTGAACCTACCTTCTTGTTTTCCGCGTCTTTTCCCGGTCAAACAGGCCACAACAACTAGGTGACGAAGATTTCGCCAAAATAACTTCACAAAAATATTTCTAGGAATTACTGCGGTCTTCTTTCGTGTTATTTTTATCAACAGATTGTCATCTGTGTACTTTGAGTTCTTAAGCTTGTGTCTTCTAGTAAGAATTCCTGGTAGTAATGTTTTGTTCGCGTCACATTGCTGTGTAGGTTATTACACTCTTTTTTAATTTCTTAAGTTTTTTCTCTTTTTGAGTATGTGGTCGATTTTATTTTCTAACCGTATCAGGACGGTTTCCCTCCATGAAATTTCTTTCGGAGTAGCCCTTATTATAGAGCACTTTTGATAAAGAGGTAGAACCAACGACAATGTCTGACTTTATTGAGAGATTTCTGAGATTAAAAAAAAATAAGGAAAAGTAGAAAGTTTCTTATGACCCGTTAGATAGTCAGCGTGTAACGTCAACTAACTCAGTCACTTAAATACTTGATACAGAGAAAGAGACAAGACTGACAAGGGCAGAAAATTTTCCCGCAATAGGTTGCTATTGCTTTTTGCGGTAGACTAGTTGCCAACCAAGTTTATAGAACCAAATCTCTTCTTCTATTTAACCCATAGCTGGAGGAATAAACGACAGATTAACAAATTCCGCAGGGTTATTTGCGTGTAAGTGAATGCAGCAAATTCAACTGGAATTCGAACACGGTACTCCGGTTTCTCGTTCCAAGCTTCTATCCACTGAACCACAAAACACTCCATAAAATGTTCAAATGCAGTGTTTCTACTTAGTAGCGCTCATCTCTTCTTGATATATAAAAGCAGCACGTTTATTTAGTTACATGGTACCAGCAACTATAGATCCTGACTTTACCTATAATTACAACTGAAGATGATTCGATTTTACAAGTATAAATGTTTTCCTATTGTACACACAGATATAGAAGATTATAAGCAGATTCATAAATTTCCTTTTGACTTTCAGACGAATTAACATAAACTGTTTAAATTTTCTGTTTCGTTGTTTCAGAAGCAATCAACACTCATTTTTTAAAAGTTTTAATCTATAAAAAAAGAGCAAACAGTTAGGGGTCTAAATATCGATGAGGCATATTTAATTACCTCAAAAATAAATATATTTTACCCCTTATTTCAGTTGAGGCATGAATTATAAACATATTCAAAGAAGAAGAAAAATAATGGGAAACAAACAATAAACAGACCAAACCAGAAAAAGTATCAAACACTTTTTCCAAAATATGGGGTACAATATAGACATAAAAAAAACTAACCTAAAAAAAAAAACGATTTTTCTCAATGTATCGGAGGCCACAATTTAAACAATATAAGATACTCAGATGATACAGTCCTGATAGCAGACACAGACAGAAAACTACAAGACCTCCTACAGAAGGTAACTGAAGGGAGTGACAAGAAAGAACTAGAAATAAACTGCAAGAAAACCGGATGCATGGTCATCAGCAAAAAAAAAAATAAAGCAATTTATAAAAGAAAGCCGGTTCTCTGTGTAGGTCCAGGAAGTTTTTCCCGTTTGAAACAATCCTGCACACACACACACACACACACACACACACACACACACACACACACACACACACACACATATATATATATATATATATACCATTCGCCGGTGCATTGAATACTGCTGCCATATCTGCTCGGGTGCTCTTGCTATCCACCTAGTGTACTTTATAAAATCTAACGGAGAATCTCTAATGTGAACGACCCCGACTGAGCAGCTCAAATACAGTGACTTTCTCACCGGCACAATGTGGCTTCCCTGTGTCTCTTCTACAGATATTTTCACGGCTTCTGCTCCGATGAACTTAGCTCACTGGTGGCCCGTATATATGAATTTACTCGAGCCAGAAGATTAGCAACTAGGTCCCACCCATTTACAGAGAAATGGGTCCCACCCATTTACAGCGAAATCAATAAAATGTAAACGCAAATTCTACTCCCTTAGTTTCTATTTTGCACTTCCCGCCTGTGGAATTCCCTTCGATTTACTTGCTTTCCCAATAGTAACAGTCTCCAAGAAATTAAATGTAAAGTCAATAATCTCCTATCTCACTAACTTGCATCCTCTCTCTCTCATGCTAATTTCTCAGTCCATTTAACTCTCATTAGTATTCTCATCCTTCTCTTACCCACTTCCTGACACCCCCTAGAACCTGTCACTCTTTCTCATAACTTTCTTCTTATGTAACCCCTTGTAAAACAGTGGCAGTAAAACAATGCTTTGCTTGGGGCGATATGATTATAAAAAAAAAATCTACCGTTTTTATATAAATCTTTAATACTTCACAGATATTTTATTTCTCTTTTTCTTTGTTCTTTTATTAAAACATGTTTAGATTATTTTCTCACTTTCCTCTAATTTTTACTCGTACAAAATTTCTAATTTTTTCTTATTTTGCGTTCTTTTTATTTTGCTTTTCCGGTTTCCATCCAAATTCTTTTTTGTTCTGTCTCTTTCTCTTTCTTTAATTAGTTTAATTCATGCATCGTATTGGAGGCACTTCGACTTGGTGTACTGGTTAGCGAGCTTTATTATTATTATTAATAATTGAGTAGAGAGTTCGATCCTTAACAAATGCCTCTTATTTTCGGCCTTGATCCACATCTAAGCTGCTCTTAGAAAATGACCGTTCATTTGCCTCCTTCGTTTTTTTTGTTTACTTTTTTATTTTTTTTTCTTCGTCATTTTTTGTATCATCATTCCTCCATTTATTCTAAATTTCATGTCTATTCTGTTGGTTTGGCTCTAATTTAATTTTCCAGGTTTTTTCTACATTTCTTGAGTTTCCTCTTCATGTAAAAGTCAATCAGGAAAAGAAATATTCAACTAAATAATTTTTATCTCCTTTCAATAGATGCAGTTGGAAGAACTGGACGTTGAAATAGAAATACATGAAGAGACACGACTGCTTCTTACGTATGTAATGCGACAAAGAAATATCGCGTCCTGCTTTATTTAGTCTTGCTCAGACCTGTTTTCACTTAGTCTGCAGGACGAGAACAATCTATTCTGGTAGATTAAATAAAGGTTTCAATGCGAAATTCTCTGAATGTTACCCAGTCCTGAAAAAGGTCAGAGGGTACAACTGCTGAAGTATTTTAATAATAAACACCAACATGTCCGTATGTAAAATAAATGTTTTTAATGACACATCCCGTTAGTTCAAGTAGAGAGCTTGGTGTACTTTGTTACAGGACCTTAAATGTGTGGCACCCAAAGAGGACCAAACGCCTTCCAGGAGTGTATCCTTTGCTCGACTGATTATTAAAGAGTAGAGATTGTTTAAGTTAATTTTCTATGAAGAGGTGGGCAAGAATAAATGTAAGATAATCTTGCACAAGACTAAAAATGTGGTGCTAAGATCAAACTCTATATTAGGATAATCGTCTAATTGAATTGTCAGGCCGATCCCACGAGGTCGAGGATGATGGTTTTGTTTTGTTTGCCTGTTTTTGCGGACTGTGAGAGACCTAATGAGAACGACATTGAGAACAGCTGGTTCCGGTTGGTGAATTAGTTCCTGGTAGTCTTTCTTTTGGAGGTTTTCCGTCTCTCTCTCTCTCTCTCTCTCTCTCTCTCTGTCTAGTTCAGCTGATCATTTGAATTTGAAGATAGTTGTTCGTTTCTTATATTGGATCTCGTAAGATTTTTGTTCATTGTACTGGTTTCCCAACTGTTAATGTCGATGTTACATTTCTTTTTGGCTTACAGACACATTGCGTTGAATGCACCGGTTCTCGCTCGATCACCGAGGTTAAGCAACGTTGAGCCTGGTCAGTACTTGGGTGACCGCTTGGGAATACCAGGTGCTGTAAGCGTTTAGTGCCGGGTGTGCGTTGTGGTGCAGTGGATATCGGCTCGGAAAGAGAAATCGGTGAGCCGAGTTCGAATTTCAGTTGATAACCCTAAATTCACTTACGCACTGGTACCTTTAGGAAAGGTATTAATCCGTTCCTTCCCTCCAGTTATGGGCTAAATAATAGGGTAAGACTTGGGGACCCTGCCCTTAACAACAAATCCCAATGAATCTTGATACTCGAAAAAAAAAAGTATTACTAGACACAAAACTTATATAAAAACATTTTATCAGTAAAAATTCAAACTCCTCCCATGTCTATTGAACAGGCTAAGAGGCTCATCCCTTGTTCCCTGTTTAGGATGTGGTTTCCGGCTTTCTCTTTTCCAATCTTTTCACTATTACGTAGCCCCCTGCACAACAGTGGCATTTCCGCCTTGCTAGGGGTGATACGATTAAAAAAAAACTCTGAAGAACAATAACCTTGCTATTAAACAATATCACACGTCAACTCTCTCTCCCTCTCCCTCTCTCTCTCTCTCTCTCTCTCTCTCTCATATAAAAACAAACAATAAATTGTTGAAAGAAAAAGGTATTACCAGAGGAATAAATTAATTAAAATTTAGTTGGCAATAAATGACCCGCCGAGGTTGATGTGCCATAAAAACAAAACAACCATCTAAAATTTCTTTTTGTTTTCTTTTTAGAATTTCCTTAAAACTCTTTTTTTACCTCCTCTTTTCTGGTTTCCTTCTTTAAATTTCGAGTAAAATATTTGGTTCGGTAGCCAATGCTCATTTATTTGCGCCAGATGGACCAACAATCAAAGAAACTGATATTTTTATGACAATGATTCAATGTTGGTCATTTTAGATTGTTCCAGTTCGCTGACGTTAGCTATTTTGACTGACCAAATAATGTCCAATATGGACGCGTATATTCGATTTTGAAATGTCTCTAACAAATTCTTGTCTCCAATGCTAGCAATATTTGCTTCCTGAAAATGACAGTAACTGTTGTAAGTATTCGAAGGAAAACAGAACAGGAGCCTGACGTTATGCAGTTTAACTGGATATGTCAGATGAATTTAAAATTGTTTATATTATATATATATATATATATATATATATATATATAGTTACCCTTGGCAACTGTAAGGTTAATTCCACGGCGATCGTGATCTGATGAGAACTCATTAATAGAATTTTTACAATGTATTATAATGAAAATAAGTTGGATGCCGTCAATTACCATATGTGATACACGCTTGGGCAATCATATCTCGAAAGAGACATGACTGACTGAGCAGAAGATTATACCGCAGTAGTTGCCTTTACTTTCTGCGGTAGACTGGTTGCTAGCCAAGGCTATAGAGTCCAATCTGTCCTGTTATTTACCCCATAACTGAAGGGAAGAGACGGATTAATACCTTTCCCAAGGGTATTTGCGCGTATGCGAATACAACAAATTCAACTGGAATTTGATCACGGCTCCACGATTTCTCTTTCTAAACTGATATACCCTGCACCACAACGCACATCCACATCTTTGTATTTACTTATGCATAAATTCTCTTGAGAAAAGTAGTAATCCGTCTCTTCCCTTCAGTTATCCGAGTTAAATTGTTGAACAAATTACGTTCTATAGCCTTGGTTGGCATACAGTCTGCCACAGAAAGTAATAGTAACCTACTGTGGGAAAACCTTCTGCCCAGTCAGCCATGTATTTATCGAGACATAATCACCCTGTATAGCACTTACTGAATAGTAATATCAGCTATTTGATAGTCATTAGTTGAACAGCTTGCTACCCCGCTGAAATTTATAAACTCTTTCTATGAAAACAATTTTTCTCATGTCCACTAACTGTTATTGCTTTTTTCAGTGTTGATGAGAGTTTTCTTCCTAGTCTTTTGTTTGAATTAGTGTGGAATTGCAACATCTTAATTAGGTTATTATTTTCTCTTTGAGTTAAATGTGATATACATTTTAGCTTTTCCTTTTTTGAAAGTCCACATGTGTTGTGGTTTGAATTTTTTGGTATAGTTATTCGTTATAAATCCATTAGTAACAGGTTATTTCACGAAAACTTTACTAATCCGCTCCTCAGACCAAAGACTTTTGGTCTGAGGAGCGGATTAGTAAAATTTTTAAATTTAAAATTTTTAAATTAAAGAAATTTGATTTTGAGAAGCGGATTAGTAAAATTTTAAAAATCCGCTTCTCAGACCCAAAAAAGAAGCGGATTTTCAAAATTATCAATGAATTTGTATCTAATTTATTTTCACTATATATATATATATATATATATATATATATATATATATATATAGAGAGAGAGAGAGAGAGAGAGAGAGAGAAAGAGAGAGATTTGACGTGTGATAATGTTTAATAGCAAGGATATTGTTCTTCAGGGGTTTTATTGTTAAAATGTATTTCGCAAGCAGATTATTTTATCGTAAATTGCTATCAGAGTGGATATAGAATGTTGATATTCACAAAGAATCTGTCACTTCAACTGAATTTGTCAGTTCATGCCTGATAGGTGGGGTTATATCATTTAATGTATATCATTCCCCACTGATAAAGTTATATTAAAGGTAAAATATATAAAGTAACTTCAAAAATTTCGAAATTTTATTTCGTTGGATGGCCATTTCAGCGAGAAAATTCTCGCGTCATCAGCAACGGATGAAAATAAAAACTTTAAAATATATTACAAAATTTCTATACCTGAAGAATCCCAAAAATTTATCCATACACAGGAAGTTAAAATGGGCTTGGATTAAAAACATATTTGTATTTGTTAGCTCGACGTCAAATAATTTTCGATTTTATTTGTGTATGAGATGATGAAAGATTGAAGGTTTGGGTATAGTATATTCTTCCATGAATACGCTAGGGTAAATCACTTCATTTTGAATTTTGGGGAATTGAAACTTTATCTGGGATCAAATCTGAGAGAGCTCAACTACTTGGTATAAGAGCAATTTATTTAGTTATTTATATATTCCAATTCATCCATTAAAAATAATTTTAAAACAAATTGAATATATATTTTTATATGTTATGGTGGCCTATCTATAGGAATGGACTCTTCTTCCGTCAATAAATACTAACCTGCGTGACTTCCGAGGAGGCAGTCTGTGAAATAGAAGCGATTTACTGTGGAAAGCTTATGTTCTCGTTAGCATCATCAGTTTATCCTTCGTTCTAATGGTTATCTTATCGGCATCTTTTTTTCCATCTAGTTTGAGTGATCGTTTGAATTCAACTATCGTTTATTCGTCTCTGACAATGGATCTTCCCGAGAGTTGTGTCTATTGCACTGGTTTATCAGATGTTAGTGTTAAATCTCTTCATGCTTTCTCTTTAGAATGCTCTTGAATCTCTTCTTTTGACCATCGTTTTCCTATTTCCTTTCTGGAGTTGGAAGTAAAAGATTTGTTTTGTAGGCAGGTGTCATTAACTCTCACCATATATCACTCCATCGAAGACACTGATTTTCTATGACATTGGTCATTTTAACTTGTTCCCGTCTACTAGCGTTAGTTCTTTTGTCTTCCAAAATGATGTTCAAGATGTTTCAACGACAGTCAGTCAGTAAGCTAAGTGCCATACGTGATACATGCTTGGGCGATCATGTCTCGAAAGAGACATGATTGACTGGCCAAAAGGTAGGTTGCAATTGTTTTCTGCGGTAGGTTACAAACCAAAGCTATAGAACCCAATCTGTCCTGCTATTTAACCACTAGCTGGTAGAAAAATTAGATGATTGATATCTTTCTCAATAATGTTTGCGCGTAAGTGAAAGCAACGAATTCGCCTGGATTTCGAACTCGGCTCTTCGATTTCTCGTTCCGTGTCAATATCCAATGCAAAAACGCTGACGAAAATGTTCAAGGAATTTCAGACGTCGCTTATAAATTGTCCAGCTCTCAGAGTTATACAAAAAGACAAAAAGTTGGAATCATTTGTACCTTGTGCATTGGCATTTTGGTGTCTGTTCTAATGCCGCGATCAAGGAAGAATATATTACGAAGATGACCAAAAACGACTCCGTCACATTTAAAACAGTTTTTACCTCATATTTAATGTCAATGCTAGAAGAGAGATGGCGACCAAGATAAAAAAATTGATGCCCAGTCTCTTTTCATCTTCATTCTCTAGAGAGCGCAACTCGTACATATCTAGTAAGCTCAGCGTATCAGTAAGCTAAGTGCCATACGTGATACACGCTTGGGCGAATGTGTCTCAAAAGAGACATCACAGACTGGACAGAAGATTTTCCCGCAGTTAGTTACAATTACATTCTGAGGTAGACTAGTGTTGCTAACCAAGGCCATAGAACCCAATCTGTCTTACCATTTAACCCATAGCTGGACGAAGAAGAGACGGATTAATACCTTTCTAAATGATATTTGCATGTAAGTGAATGCAAAACATACAACTGGAATTCGAATTCGGCTCTCTAATTTCTTGCTTAGTGTATTCTTCTTCTTCATGTGCCGTGTCCCTTCAGGACGCAGGCGATCATGTACTTCCACTTAGCTCTGTCTCTTGTCGCTCTCAATATATTTTCTTTTGGTATCTCTTCCAAACCCAGCTCCGAAGGACAGAATACGGGAATAAAATAAGCTCAATGTAAATTATAATAATTAGAAGAGTAATAGCCTGTCGCTAGCTTGCTAGCTGGCTCTTCACACTAAAACCCACATATCCAGTCTTATCGGGTAAAGACAGATATGCGTAAAGCGATGGGTATTTTTGAAAATCAATATAGTGTTCAGGGTTGACGTAGATATTTCGCTAACCTGTGCACTTTCAACTATGTGTTATTTTAATGCTTTCTTTCTTTCTTTCTTTCTTTCTTTCTTTCTTTTTAGACTGACTATTAATTTCCCGTACTTTTCTTAAATTGATTGTGGGTTAAATATCATGTAATATCCAATACATCGAAAACCAACCTTTTCATCATCAGCAAGCAGGCACTGAATATTAAGGCATGAACGTTTGTTATCTCAGTGGTACTTCTTACTTTGAGCCTCTACTGCAACTGAAGTTCACCTCAACTTTATTTAGTATATTCAATCCACGTTGTTCTATTCTAGAAAGTACCTGGTTTCTTCTACATGCTCCAGTGTAATAAGACGCTGATCGGATTAAAAAGTAGCATTGCACCCATTTCTAGATTAGAAAGGTTGAATCCTTTCTATTCAGTCTTGACACAGTTCAAAAGTATTTCCGCAAGTTTTGGTTTAGGGCCCATATCACATTGAAATACTGATTCTCACAAGAACACCAAAGTTAAGCAAAATCAATATCTATTTGGGTGACCGTTTGAGAATGGCAGGTATTGTAAATTTAGGACATTCGTGGAGTGAAATCCATAACGGCTCGGAATTGCAAATAATTATATTTCTTTTATGTGCCTTGTTCTTTCAGGACGTAGGCGATCATGGCCTTTCACGTCTCTCTGTTCCTGGTGGCTCTTAGTACGCTTTCTCCTGAAACATCTCGAAACCCCCGTTCAGTCATCCACCTGCTCAAGTTCTACAAATATGATATCCGCTGCTCTCCTCTGTCTCTTTTTCTATCTATCTGGCCTGTTATCAAAGGCGAATTGGCATGGCGAAGGACTCGTTCCAGAAGCTGAGAAAAATATTAAGGGAAAGGAAACTTTCACCAGATAAAAATAAGAGAGTACTAGATTGCGATGTGATGTCAGTTCTTCAATATGGCAGGGAATGTTGGACAATATGAACAAAGATGAAGGAAAAACATGAAGCAACTTAAATGTGGTTCTACAGAAGGATGCTGCGGATTATCATGGAGCTAGCATGTGAGCAATGGTAAGATTTTGGAAAGGATGGAAACGAAAAGGAAATTAATACTGAGCATCAGGAAGACACAACTAAAGTTCCTGGGACATGTAATGAGGAAGGAAGTCTTGGAGAACCTGCAAGTTATTATTACCTTCAAAACTTTCTTTCACTCTAAAAATAGTTTCTGAACTTAAATAACTTGCAAAATGTTGATAAGCCATCAAGCAATTTACACCTGAATATAATGACCAATGTCTTAATACTGAATGTTTTCTTCATAGGTCATACCAATGAAAGACGGTCCAAGTATCTCCAAAAGGTTCTTAAAATCTAAAAAAAGATTCTGGCCATAAATAACTAGCAAAAAGCTAATAAACAATAAAACCAAATTAATCCTGAATCCTGAATGGAGGGACCAAAATGTTAATCCTAAATTTGCTTCTTCATAGATTGTTGGGGATCACCCTTTTTTGGATACAAAAATGAACTCGTCGATGTGTATATATTCTGCCTATACAGAGAACAGGAGTTGAATAGTTGTACTCAATTACGACACTGTCAGTCCTCTGCCTTCGGCTAGAGGGCGCTCTCTGCTTCCGAGCAGAGAGCAATAACCCAGTCGTGGTTCCGCCGAAGGGTAGAGGCACGACTGGGCAAAAATAGACAGACATTTTTTGGCCGGGCCAAATAGCCTGGAAATCCCAGTCATAACTGACCATGTGTCATATGTTGCCCTTACTGGGAGGGACAACTAAATAATGAGTAGTTGTACTCTACTACAACACTGTCATTCTCTGCCTTCGGGTAGAGGGCGCTCTCTGCTTCCGAGCAGAGAGCAATAACCCAGTCGTGGTTCCGCCGAAGGGTAGAGGCACGACTGGGTAAAAATAGACAGACATTTTTTGACCTGGCTATATGGCAGGGAAGACCCACAATAAAATGACCTTGTGTCACATCTAGCCTTACGTGGGAAAGTTGGTAAATACCGTTGAGTAGTTGTACTCTGCTATGACACGGTCAGATCTCTGCCTTCGAGTAGAGAGCGCTCTCTGCTTCCGAGCTGAGAGCACTAATCCTGTCGTGGTTCCGCCGAAGGGTAGAATCACGACTGGGCAACAATAGACAGAAATTTTTTGGCCTTGATATATGGCCGGGACGATCCACAATAAATAGACCTTGTGTCACATCTAGCCTTGCGTGGGAAGGTTGGTAAATACCGTTGAGTAGTTGTACTCTGCTATGGTATTCTCAGCTCTCTGCCTTCGGGCGGAGAGTACTAACCCAGTCGTGGTTCCGCCGAAGGGTAAAATCATGACTGGGGAAAGATAGATATTTTTGGCCGGGATATATGGCCCGGAAGATCCATATTAAAATGACCTTGTGTCATATTTTGCCTTAAGTGGGAATGTGTGTAAATACCGTTAAGTAGTTGTACAGCCGCTTAGTTGGTCAGTAATTTGGTGCATATTAAGTTGGAGTTGTTTTGGATATAGACTCATTACACGGACATACTTCTTCACTACTAGATTGTATATATTGATTTCTACTAATAGTATTCCTAGTATTCCTGAACTGACTAACCCGTGTTCCAGTTTGTATATCTTGTTCAATCTAACTTGCATTTTCTATCTCCATATCTGCTTTTGTTATTTATTATATTGTGTAGTTTCTCAATTAAAATTCACAACATAGATCATAACAATGAAAGAGAGTTCAAGTAAAAAAACAGTGCTGCTTTTGAGTTGAATCAAGAAATCACTTCCCCTCAACCCCAAAAATATATTCTAGAAATATTCCCTGGCTTTAGATAACCAGCAAATGGTTGATAAGGCGTATAAGACAGATCAATGAATAAAAAAGCAATCCTATGAGCTCTGAATGATTTTCATAGGTTCAGTCGCTTCAGTTCTCACAGATGAAACCACGCACGCCAATCACAACTCCGTCGCATTTTACATGAGAAATGTTTATGCGAGCAATATTTATTAATTCTGCCAGTTTATGGCAAGGATATTTCAGGCAAGGACATTACAGGCAAGGACACACCATGCCATGTACAGAAAGTCGAATCATCTTCATACTTTTCGTATTCCATTGACAAGAAGAAATTTTCTCTAATAAAACCTTTCCTTTGAACGGCTATGCTGCGGAACAGATTCCGAATATGATGATGAGCAAAACATTACAATCTTACCTTCTTCAAGTCTAGGCTCAACAATTATCTTACGTATTATCAATTTGTACTTAATTTATTCTTTTACATTCATACAACAGTCTAACTCCGTAACCCTGTGTGATGGTAAAGCACACCTACCCCTCAGAAATGGACTCTCCCTCCTATATTAAAAAGAGTTAACAGGAAGTTAACTCGAGAAGTTTTTGGGAAGTTCATAGGAGTTCTTAGAAGTTCTAGAGAGTTCTTTAGAGTTCTATTGGAGTTCAGTAGAACTACTAAGGCAGTTGATATTAGTTAGCAGTTAGCCGAATACTAAGGTGTCAGCTTACAGTGGAAGATTACCAAGTTCTTAACATTTTGGGTGCGTTAAGTCGATTAGCAACCGATATAGCACGATTATAACTTTCAGTGCAAAAACTACTATACAACATCCTCCTTATTGAGTAGATCTTGGGCCATGTACTGGGTAAACATTTTGTAAAAATAACTGTCGTTTCTATATTTCACTACGTCGAACTTCTTTATGTATGACTACTTCTCTATACTTTCAATGCCACGTTATTATGTAATATTGTAGTCCGTCCTCCGAATAATGAGTTCAAGGCAATATTGCTAATATGAAACATATTATTGTTCATTGTTAATTGCCGTCGACCAGTTAGTGTGTGTAATTCCTGGATCTTTTGCGAATAGAGCCTACATTTACGCGCGGACTTAAGAGACTCTCTCCTGTTTCCCTTTTTGCGTGGGTGTGTAGATATATCCATCTATTACACGGTTTTTCCCACACGCACATCACACGCGTAGCTTGGTTGATAAATTATATATCTGCCTAGGTTAGTGTCTTATCTCACTCGTCAGCACAGAAACTGGCTTTTCTGAATAACACGGTTTTCAAAGTAATTGTCTATATTTCTGAGATGAAGTAGTATTTATATTATTTATAGTGTTCGGACTGTCTTCATTTTTATTGGTATGACGTGTCAGTCCCTGATAGGCTCGACCATCTTCTGGTGCTAGGAACTTTGAACCGAACCCTGGGGTATCAATCCCATTCCATGTGCTATACCACTTCCGGAGACCATATAGTTATCTACCTTTAACTCAATTCTAAGTTATTTGTTCACCACTTCTGTAGCCAGGTACTGAATACACAACTTTTTGGGTCAAATCATTTTAGCTAACCAACGTTTTTACCCACTGAGCCATGTGTCATGAGTGATCAAAATAAAGAGTTGGTTCAAAATTCCTAGCAATTAAAGAAGGCTGGAACTTACAATAGTATTGCTGCCATATTTGGTCGGGTACCCCTGCTGCTCTCCTTGGGCTTCTTGACAAAATACAAAGGAGGATCTGTAACGTGGTTGATACTGACTTGGCAGACCGGCTGCAGCCGCTCTCTCATCGGCGTGATGTGGCTTCCCTGTGCCTCTTCTACAAGTACTTTCATGGCTTCTGGTCCGATGAGCTTAGATCACTGGTGCCGCCTAAGCACGAATTTACACGAGATACTAGATTAGCAACTAGGTCCCACCCTTTTACAGTTAAACAAATAAGATATAACCGTAAATTCTACTCCAACAGCTTCTTTTCTCGCGCTTCCCGCCTGTGGAACTCCCTTCCACAAGTCTGCTTTCCCGACAGCTACAATCTTCAGGTGTTTAAATGTAGGATCAATAGACACCTCCTATCACACTAACTCCCAACTATTCTCAGAACACTCTCATCTACCCAACCCTCATTCTCGGTATCCTTACCCGCCTATCACCCACCCTCTGACATTTCCTATATTTAATCATCCTTTCTCCACTCTACGTAGCCCCCTGCGCAGTAGTGGCAGTGACATGCCTTGTTCGGGGTGAAACGCTTATAAAAAAACAAAAACAAAAAAAAAAACAAAGGTCGTTAACATGGCAATAAAGATGAGGACAACATTCTGAACAATGTAAATACTATGTGCAAAATTTATTTTGAAATATCTGATGTGAGTATTACAATTATCTTAATTACATGTTTTCGTTTTGTTTTTTTGTTTTTTTACTTTTCTTTGCTCAAAATATTTCTTTGTTGGTTTAGATTTTGAAATGAAATGCATGTTTTTTCTTTCACCGATTTTATATCAGTGTTTTGTAATTTTTTTCCTTTTCTTTTATTTACCTTACCTGAGTAATAAAAATTGTACATAATATTTTATTTTTCGTATTCATTTCTGTTCTTATTTTCTCATTTCTATATTCTTTTGCTTATGCTTTCGCTCGTAATTAAAATTTCCTTCGTTAATTTGAAGAAATTGCTTACTCTTCTAATAGTAAATCATATACCTGCCATGTCGACCTGAGACTAGCATATTACTACATCAATAGAGACTTCCTCATGCCATCCATCAAAAACCGCGTTCCAAGCTCCGAATTCACTGAATGCATCGATTCAATAGCGGAATTGCATCAGTCTACAACTTTTTCCATGCCTGGCGAGGACCACAATACAAACACATTTCAAAATGGAAAACATTTCAAAAATGGAAATGAGGACCTCATTTAATATTTAGTCTTTTACTTGTCTAGGCTCTGTGCATTAATAAAACATATAAAGCGATGAACACTGACCATTTATGTATTCCATAATAGATCCTAAAAAAATCTACCAATAGAAGTCAAAAGTTCTGATGATGAGAGTGTATACTAATGAAATAGGTATTCAAAATTAGGATAAAAATGATCTAGAACAGAAAAACAACATCATCTACCAAGTGTTTCAAGAAATAGGTTTCAGGATAAAACTTTCCACAATAGAAACTATGATCTGGAATTTAAATGAAAGCAGTAATCGCATATACACAAAATATACCACAAAAACGTAAATGCAGAATTTAAATATCTAAATATCTCGTCGTATGAATCAATTATAACATATTTAGTATAGAAGAAATCTGATCACAGAATAGGCTAAGCTAGAGGTAACACTGCAAATTGCTACAAAAGCGATCAGTACCCTTGAAGGCCGAGTCACATTTTTAAGTAGATTGTTCAGATTAAAACTTTCATATGGATATCTTGCATGGTGACGAAAACTCATTTAGAAATATTTCAAATGTCACTTGTATACAATTGCTTTCTAAGATCCATGGTAAAAAATGGTCTCAAGAATGTGAAGCCTGTTGGATTTGGTGAATACCATCTTTTTTTAACTTTGTGAACTGGCGCTACAGAATCATAAAGAACTGTACCAAATAGCAGAAACCCAACCACCTGTAGACTTTCAACAACAGAAACATCGCATGTAATTCTCAAAGAATATACGGACATTAACAAGATGTTGACTTTCCACAAGACTTCAAATAAATGGTTATTATCTAAATCTAAACTTATTTATAAATGGAACTGTGTGTGTGTGTGTGTGTGTGTGTGTGTGTGTGTGTGTGTGTGTGTGTGTGTGTGTCCGTTACCTATAGACTCCGAAACGGCTGGAACCGATTTTCTTGAAAATTTACACAGTTGTACTATAAGCGTCTGCGAGTGTTCTTAGATAGGTTTATATCGAGGTACCCCCGATAAATATCGAAAATCGATAATCGAAAAAATCAGGTTACAGAAGGTGCGGTCCGATTTTAATCAAATTTGATACACGCATAGACAAAGACATATGAAACAATATTCAGATGTTTGAAGGTTGAAGTTCGTACAATAGTGCAGAAAATCGATCCTTGTCATGTGCCCGGTATATGTACTCGGTAATGGTCGTTAGCATATCAGCAGTAGATCTGGTGAAGCATAACCCGTACTGTTTGTCAGAGAGAAGCCTGTGGGCCGTGAGATGATGAATCACATCGGCGTTGATAATGGCTTCTAAAACTTTGCCAAAGGTCGGAAGGAGACTAATAGGACGGTAATTAGCGGGGTCTGAGAGTAAGCCAGAATTCTTAAATATAGGAACTACACTTGGAGGACATCCAACAGGCAGGAAAACAGGAAGCAGATAGGTAGAGGTTATAGAGTTTAGAGAGGACAGAGGAGAATTCTGGGGCACATTTCTTCAGTACTATGACTGGGATTCCGTCACCGCCGCTCGCTTTGTGTGGGTCAAGTTGTGCAATTATCTTGGCGACCAGAGAGGGTGTAATGTAGACGTTATTTAGTTTAGCCTTAGTTCTGGGTGGGAAGTCGGGTGTAGGTATTCCTAACGAGTCCCATGTCGAATTGGTGGAGAATCTACGGGCAAAGCATTCAGCCTTGTCCACTGGGGAGGTTAGAACTTCAAATTCATTGATTGGTGGGGGTATTGAATTCTTGCTCTTGTTGAGCACGCTTTTGCAGAGTCACCAGTAATCTTTGGAGCCAAACTTAGAGGATGTTATGCGTTGCCTCATTCTGGTAGCAAACGCCTTCTTAGCTTCGTTCAGTACTTTTTTACACTTATTTCGTGCTGAGGCGAAAAGGCGCCTGTTTTGGTTCGACGAGCATCTTCGATAGAGCCGGAAGAAATGGTTCCGGTGTGCAATGAACCAGGGGGACGAATTTGATTTTAGTTGGAATTTCCTGGCCGGTATAAAAGCATCGATGCCTGCCTTAACCCAAGAGGAGACCTTGGAGGCACAGTCTTCGACAGGAAGATCGAAGACGTTGTTCCAAGGGACGTCGCAGAGGAAGTCTCGGAACGAGTCCCAGTCTGCTCTCTGGTAACAGTATGATATTCTGTTGGTCTGGTTTTCTTGGGTAGAGTTAGCGCGGATTGAGATGTTGACGGAGACTACGGCGTGGTCAGAGTTTCCGAGGGGTCAGAGCTGCCTGGTAGTACAGGAGTCTGGAATGGAAGTAAAGCAAAGGTCGAGTAAAGAGTCCCTTCCGTTAGGGTTATTAGAGAAACGCGTGGGGAAGTCCACCACTTGCGTTAGAACTTAGGTTATTGAAAAAAACATGGTGCGGATCCCAGCAAGGTCGGTGGCTGAGTTTTCAAGCCACTTCGTGTGGTGGGCGTTAAAATCGCCAAACACAAATATATGGTCAGATGGGTGAGAAGAAATGGCCCTGTCGATATTAGTAGGGATGCTATCAAGTACCGTACAGTCAGAGGAGGAGGGGGAGCGGTAGAGGAAGAAGAGATATCTAACCGAGCTTAGAAGTGAGAGACGGAAGCACATGAAGGAATGGTCCAGGGATTCAAGAGATGTGACCCTGGCAAGAGGGAGTTGTTCGCTGACATATACACCAAGCCCATGCATATGGACATTGAAGTCCTTCCTGAAGAGAGGAAGGTAACCAGGAACAAACAGCTCCGAAGAGGGGATAGAAGGGTCAAGGTTAGTCTCACATATAGCTAAGATATCGGGTGAGTTAGTTAGAAGGAATGATTCTACACTATTAAAGTTACTGCGAATACCTCGTATGTTTGTGAAGGAAACGCAGATAGGTTTGGGCGATTTATGACTAGCTGTTTTAGTCTTGCTGCTTTGTTTATTTAATTTCATGCTGGTTTTAGTTGTGGATAGAGAGAGGTCTAGAGTAGGGTCAGATGGTCGTTAATTGCAGCAGGTGAAGGATGGTGAATGGCGCCGCCTGCAGCATAATGTGGTCTCGGGATTGCCCACCAGAAATTCATGTAGGGACGCCCGTCCATGCGCGAAATGGCACTACAGGAACCCCGATATAATTCAACAGTTGATCAGAGTAGCCTCTCAAGACGCTACGCAAGAGTTCGGGCTCCTAATTACCAGTCGGAAGCAGCAACCAGGAAACTGCCAACCTGGTACCCTCAGAATGTAGAGACGTTGCTGCCATACTGCAAAAAGCTTCCAGCCAAACCGATATCAAGACCGAAAAAGAGAGAGATGAACCGGGAACCCCTTCCTAAGCAAGAAACAAGGCGATCACCTCTACTCCTGTCCAAAAAAAGCGGGTGGAGTGTGAGACCGGGCGATAGTAGGTACTATCTACTCTAATTAAAAAAAAAATCAAAGAGTGACTGAAGTTTACTAAGTTTTAACTTAGTATAAGTTGAAACTAAATTTGATAATTAAAAACAATTTACACAATCATAGTCGCAGTGCATTACAAGAGCGACTAGTAGAGAACTTAGGTTAGTAACAAAACAAGAACAAAAATTATAGAAAAAAAAAAGATAAGAACCAAAAAGAATAAAAAAAAATTATACAGCAAAATAAGATCAGACTAGCTAAAACTTACCAGTTGCAGGCTGACTGACATAAAAAAGTTAATGCCTCCCAAAACTACCATACGAATGCGGGCCTCTCTCAAGGTTCTATCCTAGGTCCCACGCTCTTTCTGATGTACATTAATGATCTCCCCGACGCCATTAAATCCCAAGTAGGCATGTATGCCGATGACACAACAATCTGCTCTCGCATCGATCAAAAATCAGGTGTGGGCGACAAAGCGAACCTCGCTGCCGTGCTTGAAAAGGACCTCCAATCCATAGTGGCCTGGGGTAGGAAATGGCTAGTAAATTTCAATGCTTCTAAAACGAAGTTGTTATCAACTAACCACCATAGACAATCACATCTACCTCCCATTAGCATGGGACAGGCTAGCCTCCCAGAGAGTAAAACACTACGCCTCCTTGGACTTACACTTTCGCCGGACCTCAAATGGAATGACTATATCGAATCCATTGCCAAATCTGCCGCTATGAAAGTTGGCTCTCTGTGCAGAGCCCGGAAGTTTTTCCCACCTGAATCTATTCTTCACATTTACAAATCTACCATCCAAGAGTGTACTGAATATTGCTGCCATGTCTGGTCGGGTGCCCCTGCTGCTCTCCTTGTGCTTCTTGACAAAATACAAAGGATGATCTGTAACGTGGTTGATACTGACTTGGCAGACCGGCTGCAACCACTCTCTCACCGGCGTGATGTGGCTTCCCTGTGCCTCTTCTGCAAGTACTTTCATGGCTTCTGCTCCGATGAACTTAGAGAACTGGTGCCGACTAAGCAGGAATTTACACGGGATACTAAATTAGCAACCAGGTCACACCCTTTTACAGTTAAACAGATAAGATGTAAACGTAAATTCTACTCCAACAGCTTCTTTTCTCGCGCTTCCCGCCTGTGGAACTCTCTTCCACAAGTCTGCTTTCCCGACAGCTACAATGTCCAGGTGTTTAAATGTAGGGTCTATAGACACCTCCTATCACTCTAACTCCCAATTATTCTCATAACATTCTCATCTACCCAACCCTCATTCTCGGTATCCTTACCCGCCTATCACCCACTGTCTGACATTTCCTATATTTAACCATTCTCGGTGTCCCTACCCACCTATCACCTGCCCTCTGACATTTCCTATATTTAATCATCCTTTCTCCACTCTATGTAGGTCCCTGCACAGTAGTGGCAGTGGCATGACTTGCTCGGGGCGAAACGCTTATAATATATATATATATATATATATATATATATATATATATATATATATATATATATAAAGCAAGATGTGTGTGTCTGTCTATCTGTCTATATGTCCTTTATACAAATCCACAAGTTTTATCCGATTCTCACCAAACTTCACACAAATATTCTTTAGGCTGAGTCTGAGCTCCGGGACCATGGATTAGTTTTAAAGCTTTCATTATACCCAAGCAACCCCGGGCTATACTGCTAGTAAAAAAATCTCTCATCAATACTGGAAATAGTGGTGACAGTTACTGTACTTGTGAAACCTTTCTTCTTGAGAAATTGTTTCAAAAGAAAGATTCCATAAATTTCCAGCGAAAGCCGTAGTGGCTGTGCGGTCGATAAATGCCAAATGCTTTCTTGGAAGAAAATCACGAATATTACAGAAAGCATTTTTCGTTAAGATTTGTTTTGTTTGCATTTTATTTGTCAAGTTTTGTTTGTCTTTCTTTCTTTCTTTCTTTTCTTCTATTTTTTCTTTATTTCATTGAACGTATTTCTTTAATTATTTTCTTTGTTGAATAGACTTTTTAATTCTTTTTAATTCATATCTGATTTCTTTCTTTCTACGTTTCTAAGGCTCTTCTTTCTCTTTTTGATCAGTTGTTTCTTTTCAACAAAAGTTTTCTTTTCTTTTTATTATATTTTTGTTTATTTTAACGCTTTTTCATTTTTTATTTGCATTTTCTATTTTTACTTTAGCAAAAATATTTATGAAAATAATTCTGAAGAAATATTTTTTTCTTTGCCTTCTGCCAAACGCGATTAGTTTCATATTTCAATGTTTTTGCTTCTTCAATGTTTTCACTTCTATTCTTTTTAATTTTTCTTGTGTTTATTCGATTGTTTGTGACTTTTTTTCATAATTTCTTTTGTTGCTTATTTTCTTTCTTTGTATTTTTCTTTGTTTCTTTCCTTGTTTCTTTTTATTCTATTTCTTTTGCTTAGAATTACATTATTTTATGTTTGCTGCCTTTCGTTGTTAAACATTTATTTTTAAGAGGCGCTTTTTAAATACATTTTTACTTTCTTTCTTTTTTTCAATTTTTACTGACCATTTCCTTTAAAAAAGTCCCTTTCTTTTACTTCCTTGAGGCTTACGTTGATTGATTGATCCATTCTTTCTTTATTACTTTTTTTATTTTTTTATTCACCACTTCATTTAAAAGGCTGTTTTTTTTTAATTTTATTTTCTTTCTTTCTTTCTTTCTTTCTTTCTATATTTTATTGAGCATTTAAAAAAACCCTTTCTTTTACTTCCTTTTGGGTTACATTGATTGATACATTCATTCTTTCTTGCTTACTTTTTCTTTCTTTCTTTAGTCACTATTTCTATTTAAAAGAATCTTTTCTTAATTTTCTTTACTTCCTTTCTATATATGTTTATATTTATTGACCATTTCTTTTTAAAAAGTCTTTTTTTTTTTTACTTCCGTTAGGGTTAAGTTGATTGATTGATTGATTGATTCTTTTTTTCCTAACTTTTTCTTTATTTATTCACTATTGCTTTTTAAAAGGGTCTTTCTTTTACTTTTCCCTCTATAGTTTCTTTATTTTTCTTTCTTTCTTTCTTTCTTTCTTTCTTTCTTTCTTTCTTTCTTTCTTTCTTTCTTTCGAAACAGGCTTTTTCTTCGTTTTTTTCTTTACAGTTTATTTCTTTTTTCATATTCTATTTCTTTTGTTTACAATAACTTTCTTTTATGATTTTTTCTTTTTTTTCTTCCTTTTACTATGATTTTTTAAATCGTTTTCTTTTACTTTCTTATTTATTTTCTTACCCTGTTATTTTCTTTAGAGCTTCAATCTTTCTTTCTTGCCTTCTTTCTTGTTGTCCACCTTCATTGTTTTTCTCCTAAATCTTCTTCTTGTCACCATTAATCTTTAACGATCCTTCCGAGACTTTAACCCTCCTCTCTGCGTTTATTGAAAATATCCCTTAATTTCCTATTCCCCCTACCCCGTCCAGCATAGCTGTTCACTTTTTCTGTCATCGGATTCTGGTGATAGGATCCAATATCAGGCTTCTGCTTGGAGCAAATACCAAAGACGGAATATATCAAATTGGATCCTTCCCATTGTCCTGCTAGTTCCTTCGTATCTTCAATAACCAAATGCTTTTTATAGACCTTGATAAAGCCAGAGAATGGGCCCTGAAATTGAATGAAAACGAATAGAAAAAGCAAAGAAAAAAGAAAAAAGAAAAAACAAAGAAAAGAAAATGAAAGACACATGGAAGGAAAAAAAAGTCAAATGTTGGGCGGGAAAATATAGCGCTGAATAAATCATTCATTTTTTTTTTCGCGTTGTGATTAAAGACACACAAAAACAAAAGAGGACTGAAAACGATTTCAAAAGATAAAGCCCGGTGACAAAATCGTTGTGGTTATAAACAGTAAGATAATAAGATGACGAAAATGATGATTGTAATAACAAATAAGATCATAATATAAGAAAGAAAGATACGCTGAAATAATAATTAACTAGATCTATTGAGAATATATAGGTTAGAAGTATTTTATATTTTCTTATATTCTTATATTTTCCAATAAACTAAAGTTATCCATCATATCATATCACTGGCTTTCATTCACATTTTACATATATCCTCCGAATTGGTCCCCTATCCATTCCAATAATGGTTATCCATTATCTATAAGATTGTCTCTCGCAATTTATAAGTATATTCCCAAGCTTTCCTAATTCTTTCCAGTAAAATTATATCATCTCTTATCTCATGTTACTGGTCTTCTCTTACAGTTTACCTGTGTCTTCTTAATCTGTCCCTTATCCTTTTAAATATATTATGATTATCCATTATCTCATAGCATTGGCATCTCTCACCCATTCTCAATCTCTCACTTACATTTTATATCAAATTCTATCAGGACATAGAAAAAAAAGTAACGATAGCCCAAATAAAGCCGCTGTAGAGATTATTTTATTTTTGTTTTTCATAATTTCTATGGAGTTTTTATCATTATTTTTTTATTCTTATGCTTTTCTTGACGTTACCTGACGATCAGTTTTTCACACATTTTCTTTTTTCTGTCGCCTCCAACGTATTCCTTCGTCTCTTTCTCTCTTCACTGATTTTGTCGACTGCACCGTGAAGTAGGGTCAGTTGTGCAAGTGATGTGAGAAAAAAAAACAAAAAAAAAACACAATGACGAAATTCATTCCACCAGAAATTTGAAAGTAATTATTCGCATTCGCAACGGAAGTTCCAATACGAATATTTCAAATTGTATGGATATACAACTGTGGACAATGCAGAGAATTCAGAAAGAATGTAAAGGCTTTTACCAAGGTGTTTGGAGTGATCACAATAGATGGCGACGTTATGCCTCCATACATCTTCCCACTCAGTATTCAATACGGAAGACGTCATCAAGTGCACTTAGAATGTGGTGCTGTACTGGGACATGGGAATGGCTTGGGGAAGACCCTGTGTCTGACAACAGGACTATGCACCATGCCACACAAGCTGGGGAATCCAGTCATGGTTGTAAATGATATCTGCAACCGCATCAGCCCTTATATCTGTCCACCTAAATGCTTATACTGCGATCCTCTTGATACTATGCATGGGACGCAAAACGCAGTAGTGGCAATGACATGCCTTGCTCGGGGTGAAACGCATATTAAAAAAAAAAAATTATATTATTTTCCACTTCTGTATTGAGCACTTTTTTCAAAAGTAAATTTCGGAAAACTCAGGAATCTAAACCTGTTGCTTTTTCCACACACACACACACACACACACACACACACACACACACACACACACACACACATATATATATATATATATATATATATATAAAGCAACAGGTTTAGATTCCTGAGTTTTCCGAAATTTACTTTTGAAAAAAGTGCTCAATACAGAAGTGGAAAATAATATAATTTTTTTTTTTTAATAAGCGTTTCACCCCGAGCAAGGCATGTCATTGCCACTACTGCGCAGGGGGCTACATAGAGTGAAGAAACGATGAATAAATATAGGAAATGTCAGAGGGTGGGTGATCGGCGGGTAAGGATACCGAGAATGATGGTTGGGTAGATGAGAGTTTTCTGAGAATAATTGGGAGTTAGGGTGATAGGAGGTGTCTATTGACCTTACATTTAAACACCTGAAGATTGTAGCTGTCGGGAAAGCAGACTTGTGGAAGGGAGTTCCACAGGCGGGAAGCGCGAGAAAAGAAGATGTTGGAGTAGAATTTACGTTTACATCTTATCTGTTTAACTGTAAAAGGGTGGAACCTAGTTGCTGATCTAGTATCTCGTGTAAATTCGTGCTTAGGCGGCACCAGTGATCTACGTTCAACGGAGAAAAACCATGAAAGTACTTGCAGAAGAGGCACAGACACGCCACATCACGCCGGTGAGAGAGTGGTTGCAGCCGGTCTGCCAAGTCAGTATCAACCACTTTACAGATCCTCCTTTGTATTTTGTCAAGAAGCACAAGGAGAGCAGCAGGGGCACCCGACCAGATATGGCAGCAATATTCAGTACACGGGCGGATGGTAGATTTGTATATGTGCAGAATAGATTCAGGTGGGAAAAACTTCCGGGCCCTGCACAGAGAGCCGAATTTCATAGCGGCAGATTTGGCAATGGATTCGATATAGTCATTCCATTTGAGGTCCGCCGAAAGTGTAAGTCCAAGGAGGCGTAGTGTTTTACTCTCTGGGAGGCTAGCCTGTCCCATGCTAATGGGAGGTAGATGCCATTGTCTATGGTGGTTAGTAGATAACAGCTTCGTTTTAGAAGCATTGAAATTTACTAGCCATTTCCTACCCCAGGCCACGACGGATTGGAGGTCCTACCCTACCCATTTCCTACCCAGGCCACGAGGTTCGCTTTGTCGCCCACACCTGGTTTTTGATCGATGCGAGAGTAGATTGTTGTGTCATCAGCATACCTGCCTACTTGGGATTTAATGGCGTCGGGGAGATCATTAATGTACATCAGAAAGAGCGTGGGACCTAGGATAGAACCATGAGGGACGCCCGCGTTCGTATGGTAGTTTTGGGAGGCATGCCCATTTAATACCAACCTTCAATGTGCGGTTAGAGAGGAATGACTGGATGAGGTCAAACAGATGTCCAGTTATCCCGTAGCTCCGCAGTTTGTACAAGAGGCCAGCGTGCCAGACCCTGTCGAACGCTTTGGAGATATCCAAGGCAACGGTTCCGGCTTCGCCATTCTTGTCAAGTGCCCGGTATATGTACTCGGTAATGGTCGTTAGCATATCAGCAGTAGACCTGGTGTAGCAAAACCCGTACTGTTTGTCAGAGAGAAGCCTGTGGGCCGTGAGATGCTGAATCACATCGGCGTTGATAATGGCTTCGAAAACTTTGCCAAAGATCGGAAAGAGACTAATAGGACGGTAATTAGCGGGGTCTGAGAGTTCGCCAGATTCTTAAATATAGGAACTACACTTGGAGGACATCCAACAGGCAGGAAAACAGGAAGCTGATAGGCAGAGGTTATAGAGTTTAGAGAGGACAGAGGAGAGTTCTGGGGCACATTTCTTCAGTACTATGACTGGGATTCCGTCACCGCCGCTCGCCTTGTGTGGGTCAAGTTGTGCAATTATCTTGGTGACCAGAGAGGGTGTAATGTAGACGTTATTTAGTTGAGCCTTAGTTCTGGGTGGGAAGTCGGGTGTAGGTATTCCTAACGAATCCAGTGTCGAATTGGTGGAGAATCTACGGGCAAAGCATTCAGCCTTGTCCGCTGGGGAGGTGAGAACTTCAAATTCATTGATTGGTGGGGGTATTGAATTCTTGCTCTTGCAGAGTCACCAGTAATCTTTGGAGCCAAACTTAGAGAATGCTATGCGTTGCCTCATTCTGGTAGCAAACGCCTTCTTAGCTTCGTTCAGTACTTTTTTACACTTATTCCGTGCTGAGGCGAAAAGGCGCCTGTTTTGGGTTGACGAGCATCTTCGATAGAGCCGGATGAAATGGTTCCGGTGGGCAATGGCGACCGAGCAAGCGGGTGAGAACCAAGGGGACGAATTTGATTTTAGTTGGAATTTCCTGTCCGGGATAAAAGTATTGATGCCAGCCTTAACCCAAGAGGAGACCTCGGAGGCACAGTCTTCGACAGGAAATTCGAAGACGTTGTTCCAAGGGACGTTGCAGAGGAAGTCTCGGAACGAATCCCAGTCTGCTCTCTGGTAGCAGTATGATATTCTGCTGGTCTGGTTTTCTTGGGTAGAGATGTTGACGGAAACTACGGCGTGGTCAGAGTTGCCTGGTAGTGCAGGAGTCTGGAATGGAAGTAAAGCAAAGGTCGAGTAAAGAGTCCTTTCCGTTAAGGTTATTAGAGAAACTCGTGGGGAAGTCCACCACGTGCGTTTGAGCTTGGGTTATTGAAAAATACATGGTGCGGATCCCAGCAAGGTCGGTGGCTGAGTTTTCAAGCCATTTGGTGTGGTGGGCATTAAAATCGCCAAACACAAATATATGGGCAGATGGGTGAGAAGAAATGGCCCTGTCGATATTAGTAGAGATGCTGTCAAGTACCGTACAGTCAGAGGCGGAGGGGGAGCGGTAGAGGAAAAAGAGATATCTAACCGAGCTTAGAAGTGAGAGACGGAAGCACATGAAGGAATGATCCAGGGATTCAAGAGATGTGACCCTGGCAAGAGGGAGTTGTTCGCTGACATATGCACCAAGCCCATGCATATGGATATTGGAGTCCTTCCTGAAGAGAGGAAGGTAACCAAGAACTAACAGCTCCGAAGAGGGGATAGAAGGGTCAAAGTTAGTCTCACATATAGCTAAGATATCGGGTGAGGTATTTAGAAGGAATGATTCTACACTATTAAAGTTACTGCGAATAGCTCGTATGTTTGTGAAGGAAACGCAGATAGGTTTGAATTTTGTTTTTATTTAAAATATGAATTTAGATTGTCAAACAGATATTTCTATGTTTGGGATAGAAATTTCCCTGTCGCAATGTAAATTAATTTTAAATTTAAAAAAAATTATATATATATATATATTATTGACACTGATGATGAGTAGGTAGAGTTATTGGAGGAGTATCTTTTTACGAATCACTGGAGTTACGAGGTCTTTACAAGATTGAGTCTTTTTGTCCTCATAACCAACCGGTTTTGCATTCAGAGTTTTTTTTTACTTCTAGACTAATACCCAACCACGCGTGGCGTGTCTTATTAACTAACTTATAACTAATGAAGTAAGGCATTCGTACCTTTCCAAAGTTTAGTAACGAGTGAATATGTTTAATTGACTGGAATTGAGACCTCGACTCAATAAATATATATTCTGAGCCACTGTTCGTTATATCATCGGCACACACATACATGCACCCCCGAACGCTTGCACACACACACACACACACACACACACACACACACACACACACACACACACACTCGTATGTGAGCGTTTATGTTTTTATTTTGTCAGCAATTTTTAATTTATGCAGCCTACTATGAAGATCCCAGTCATACATTAGGTGTTCAATCTTGTTTACGTATCAAATAAAGAACAACTCATTATTTTGTTTTCTAAATACCGAAACCCCTGATTATAAATTAATTGCATAAACGTCTTTTTCTTGATTTGATAATATTTCCTGAGAGCAGATAATAGAAAAACCGTGCATATTTTGCCCAAATTGCCTGCTTCAAAATTCCTAGACTGGTTGCTAACAAAGAAATACAAATCCAGTTGTTTAAACTGTAACTGGAGTATAATGAATATGTCCGATGTGCATTTGCACAAAAGTGAACACATCTGGGACAGAATTTATAAATGGCATGCCGATTCAATTTTCCGCGCCAAAAACCATATACAATGTCACGCAAAAGTTTACAGCACATTACTGTTGTAGAGTAGCTGACACACTACTAGCGCTCTCAAATACGGAATGGTCTGTAGACCGAAATAGTTATATAAAGATTTGTAGCAGTCAGAAATTCGGATTTTCATTGACAGTCTGAATGGAGCGACTACGTATGTCAGTCATAAATTTTGTTAGACTGTTTGCCTTCGGACGGTGAGGAACACAGACGATACTCATTTTGGGAAAAAAAAAGCAGACAAAAATGTTAGTCCATGATTACGTGCTCGGTTTGACCCACAATAATTGGATATTGTAGCTTATGCCGCATCTACCTCTAACTTCTGCCCACGTTGTGAGGCCGTAAATAATTTGGAATGTCATTGACAATCTGAGTAGATTGACTGCGTGTGTCAGTCGTACAATTTGTCGGACTCTTTGCCTTCGGGCCGAGATGAACCAAGACGATGGTCTGTCAAAGAGTAGAGTCTCGTTTGGGGAAAAGGAAACAATAATTTTTGTCCGAGCCTACAGTTACTTTTTCCAGTTAAATGGCTTTCTGCCACATCTACCTTGTGCCTCTGCCCATGTCGGGAGGTGGTCAATAACTCGGAGTGTCATTGACAGTCTGGATAGATCTACTGCGTGAGTCGGTCGTTCACTTTGACGAACTCTCCGCCTTCGGGCGGAAATGAACCAAGTCGAGCATCCACCGAAATTTAAAGTCTCGCTTAGTCAGAAACAAACAAGAATTTTTGTCTTAGCTTTCGGTCACAGATTTACCCACGACAATTTGCTTTATGCTGTATCAACCTCAGGCTTCTGCCCTCGTGGGAGGTTGTAAATAATTCGGAGTGTCATTGAAACGACTTCGTGCTTCTGTCGTTCACTTTGTCGAATTTCTGCCTTTTGGCGAAGAGGAACCAAGATAAAGCTCCGTGTAGAGTTTAATCTAGGGAAAAGCACTCAAGAATTTTTGTTCGAATTTATCCACAGTAATTGGTCTTGTGCCGCATGTTCGTCGGGCTTCTGCACACGTGGCGAGGCCGTAATTAATTCGGAGTGTCATTGACATCCTGAGGGGATAGACTCCATACGTCAGTCGCTCAATTTGTCGAACTGTGTGCTTTCGGGTGGAGATAAACCCAGACGTGGCTCATCCTAAGGGTAAAGCCGCGTTTGGGAGAAAGCAGACAGGATTTTTTGTCTGAGCTTACTGGCTCAGTTTTACTCCCGATAATTGGTCTTTTGCCGCATTTGCTTCGGTGGGGAGATCATAAATAATTCGGAGTGTCTTTGACAATTATTATCGGACTATGCTCCCTGCGTCTGTACCAATTTAACTTCACTCTTTTTTTTATTATTGCTATTCTGTCGTATGTTTTCTTTTTATCTTGTTTGTAATTAATATCCATTAGCACGGATATTGTACTGTAGTTATGGCAGCACACACCACTTAGTATCGTACCAAAACTTCAGCGATACAACAATTATAAAAAATTATTTATAGGTATTTCGAATGTAGTAATATTAAACTTTAGGCTTACAGCCATATCACGTCGAATACACCGGTTCTCGTTTGATCACAGAAGTTAAGCAACGTTGAGCCTGGTCAGTACTTAGATGAGTGACCGCTTAGGAATACCAAGTGCCGTAAGCGTATATTGACGGATGTGCGTTGTGGTGTAGTGGATAACGGCACGGAAAGAGCCGAGTTCGAATTCCACGTAAGTGAATGCAAAATGTTCGACTGGAATT
>JBBBDQ010025545.1:0-64581 GCA_037127315.1 Ascarosepion bandense
CAACAAAGGCTCTAGTCGCATACGGGGTAGAAATCTCGGGCAGAGGGGACCCCGACGGACTGTCCTAGGGACCCTGTACCAATGTCGGACGTAATCCGTCCGTCTAGGACAATCCCGCCGACGTCGGTGGGATATGTTAGTTTTACCACCCTATATAAACTGGGGTGGAGTAAAACGGGGAACCTCCCCGAACAATTTAGCGACATTTTTCTTAATTCAGGAGTCTTTTCCCTGACCATACAAATATTTGGGAAGCTCCTTTGGGCTTCCGCAATGTGCTCCCAGACCCGCAGGTTGCCACCGGTATTTCTTATCAGGGTGATGACACCTGGGGCCTGGGAGAAGTTCTTTGGGTCCTCAGTGGATAACCCATCCACTGAGGTGTAGCTTAAGGAGTGGTCTTAGCAGCTTACGACGCTGTGACGACCACCCCGAAGAAATGTCCTCCTTCACCTTCATCAGCGCCTCCCCACGCGGGAGGTTCATCTTCTTCTTCGCCTTACTGGGAGTGGGAATAGGAGCAGGGGAGGATGTGGGAGTTAAGGAACTGATTTTCCTAAGGGGGGTCAAAAAGGGGGTTGGGGACTGGGCAGCTTTACGCGGGGAGCGCAGGGAAGGCTTCTCGCCTTATCCGCATAAGTAGTTCTTGCAGGCGACACCGGAGCTGAGGCACATTTTTCTCTGCTAGGCTTTTTTCCCTGCTCCTACTTCTTCTGCGGGCCTTGGGAGTATCCTTTCGTTCTTCCACCTCCTCCTCCTCTCCCCCGCTTTAGGGAAGCCGATCTATCAACTTCCATTGGAAGATCCTTTTTCGGGGAAGGACTCCTCTCCTTTCTTTGTTTGGGTGGAGACTTTTTAGGAGGCGACTCCTTGGGTTTCACCGGCGTCTTGGCAGGTGGAGGCACCTTCTCTGGGGACGGTGTTTTGCCCTTCTTTCTGCCCACCACCTGCCATTCGCCCTCCTTGTTGCCCACGGGAGCTTGCGTGGGTGAAGCTGTTTTTGGGCCTTCCTTTTCTTTTGCCGCTGGCTGCTGCTTAGTTGGTTGAGCTGGTTGGGTCTTTGGGGTCGGATTCTTGGACGGGCAGACCCTCGCGACATGGTCCGCCGCCCCGCAGACCCAACAGCACGGCTTCCTCCCTTCAACTATCACATAAATAACCCGACCTCTGCAGGTGAGCGTGTTGGGAACTTTGGCTATCTTTTCCTTAGACATCGTCACCAGCAGGGTCATGTCTCCCGTAATATAGCCTGCCTTAGACCGTAGCGAGGAGACTCCGGCCACCTTCCCAAAGTTAGCAAAGAAGGCGCCAACGTGGTCCTCAGCAATGTCCATGGGGACGCCGTGCAAAGTGACCTTAACCTTCCGGGCACCCATGTATTCTGTATGGAGCTGGAGAGTTTTCGTCTCCAGCACCACCCCGACCAGACGTTTAGCTTCGTCGGTCGTGCCCAGCAGGACGTCCCACATGGCACTACTCTTCCTCGCTACGGCCCTAGCCTTGATCTTAAGTGCTCCAATCGCTTCCTCAAAAGTATCCCTCGGCACTGCGATTAATCTTTGGGACTTGATATCCTTCGTAATCAACGTAATTATCCTTGTTTGGATATCCGCCAATTCTCCGGGGACCGAGACCAGCTCGGTGCCTTTTATGTAATCCGCGTATTTTACTCTCATCCTCTCGTAGTACTCCTCATCCTTATTTATAGGTTTTCCCCCTGTCCAACCAGAAGTTGACGGCTTAGGGGACCCGGGAGCTGATGACACTCCTTCCGGCGTTGGTACTACTGCTGCTGCTACTCTAGGTACTGAAGGGGGATTATCCCGAGGCGGTAATGCCCAATCCCCCTCCTTTCCTCCCACCGAGGCCGTGGTGGGAGGAACGATCACATCTGGCCTATCGGAGGCCATTGCCTCCTAAGAGGCTAAGCGCGAGACACCTGCCTCCGGTGTTTCGCGTCCTTCGCAGGTCGCTACTTTACGCAGCCCAAGCAATAAACTTGGGTGGAGACCACAATGCCACACTTGACCAAAGTAATAGTAAGTATCACAGTGGAACAGATACTACACTTTGATCCAAACCAAACCGACCACGCAAACACAAAAAAGTCCGGTGGGGAAGGGCTGGTACTTATTTATTTTGCCAAAAGTACAAAATTCTGGCACAAGGCCAACAAATGGGAGGGGGAACAAAAACTTGGGTTGGTCTTCCGTAACTATCTTATACCTAGCTAATCCGATTCACGACCCATACATACGTTACAATTTTCTCATTCACCATAAAAATTTGTCCATCAACACTCATACCTATCAAGCACCAAAATACCGCAAAATCATACCGGGGACCTAAAAAAAACACCCCAAATGTACATAAAAATTTGTGTTTTTACAATATATACAATATCTTACAAAAATAAATTTAAAACTTTATTCATGAAATGACATGATGGGAAGGGGGAATGAAGAAACAAAAAATCCCCAAAACAAAAGACAATTTCAAATGAATATATATACACAATGTTAGTAAGACCCAAACACACCCACATAATTAAAGAGGCCACTGTATTCTGCCATAAAAAGACAAAATCAAGCAGCTCTCTTTCTAAGGGGAATGGAGAAGCAGGGGGCAAAAATAAATTGGACTGGAGAATGTATAAGGCTGACCCAGCCGAGACTGAAAACGGGACAAAATAATACTTGGACAATGGGAGTCTCGAACTGGATCATAACAAAAGCAATGGAGCCGGGAACAGGCCAGGACAAACACATCCACTCACATTAACTAGGCACAAAAAGAACTTCTACCTTAACCACGGGCGGGGTTCCAAAGGAATCCACCCCGATGCAACTAGCAGATCTAAAAGAGAAAATCAAGGCTAGCCCCGGTCACGCGAACCAGGCTCGCCGCATATACCCACCTTTCGCTGAACTCTGTCGGGTGCAGCCGTTTTCGTTCAGTTCTAATCTTCATTTTGAGCTGGTGCTCAAAATATCGGATTAGATCCTGATCCGAAAGACGACCTCCCCGCAAGACTTCCTCCAGACGCGTCATCCAAATCACCATTCTAGCCGTGGCCAGTAGCGACAGAAACACCATCCGCTTCACTCCAGAGTACGGGGGGCGACACATTGTCCACAGCGTATGCGCGATCAATGAGCACAAGCTCCCGCGGCGCGATACGAGCAGTCAACTCGCCAACACGCGCCCACAACGGGCGAACGCGCGAACAATGGAAGAAGGCGTGCGCAGACGTCTCCTTAATTCCAAGGACGCAACGTTCACAATCTGGCAAATCCGCCAGGCCCATTGCGAAACGCTTGTCGTTGAGAGACAAACCATTCCGAGCCAATCGCCAGGTCAGAGAAAACTCAGAGTTGTTGAGCCAATCCGCACCTGGCGCCCAAGACCAATGAGAGCGATACTCCTCCCTCGACATGCCGAGCTTACTCCACAGTTCATCCTTCACGGCGCCCTCCACTAATCCCCGATAGAAGATTCTCCTAGGCCGTGAAAGGTCACTGGACCATGGAATGGCCCGAAGGGCCGTCAGACATTCGAGCAGGAATTTCGGCCGCCCCCAAGGCCTATTGCTAGTCCTTAGGAGCGGGGGAGTGATAGTGAGGCTAGGGAACATGTCCCTCACTACCCCCGCAAGCAACCGATCTTCCTCCAACGCGCGCCTGAGGAATGCCAACCTCGAAGCGAGCACGTGGCTCCTCAAGTGTGGCATCCCCAGACCCACTTGACACGGACGGAGGCAGCAGACTCCTTTGTCGACCATGTGTTTGCGTCCTCTCCAAAGACAGGAGAATAGCAAACGCTCGAGCGCCTTCTCATGATCGTCACAAAGGGGAAGTACAGACAGCCGGTAAAGGATTCTGGGAAAGAGGTATGTATTACACACCTCCGCCAGACCCTTCACGGAGAGACTCCGTCGACGCCAAATCTCGACCGACGCGCCGACCTTTGCCTGTACTTCTGACCAGTTTTTCTCCAACTGTAAGTCCGGACCGAACCAAACTCCGAGGAGCTTGACCGGCCCGTCCGTCCAGTCGAAGGGCCCCGGGAGGGAAACACCCTTCCAGGCACCTAACCGCAAGCCGGACGACTTGTCGCGGTTAATTCTGGCCCCTGTTACCTGTTCGTACCGTTCAAGCGCCTTCTGTACCGCCCTTATGTCCCTGCGGGAGGACACAAAGGTCGTTACGTCATCGGCGTACGCGGAAACCCTGGCTCGAGCTCCACCAGGGACAGCAATTCCACGCAGGACCGGACTGCACGTCTCGTCCCTTAGCCGGCGAAGGAGAGGCTCCAACGCCAAGACGTAAAGGAGAGGCGACAGTGGACAACCCTGTCGGACCGACCTAGACAGCGCGAAAGCGCCCGACAGCTTCCCGTTCACCTGTACCACAGCCTTGGGGGAGCGATACAGAAGGCTAATCCAGCGGCTGAAGTCGGGTTTGAATCCGGCGGCCTGCAGGACAGCAGCCAGGTAGCCATGGTCAATCCTATCAAATGCCTTGGACTGATCCAAATTGATCAGCGCGGCCTCTTCGTCGTCTTCTACACCCTCTACGATCGTGCGGATCAAGTGCAGGTTGCTCTGAATTGTTCGTCCCTTCACAGAACAAGTCTGATCCGGTTCCAACAGAGACTCGGCAACTAGCTGCAAGCGATTCGTCAGGATCTTGGCCAAAATCTTTAACTCTGTGTTTAGCAGAGTTATGGGCCTGTAATCATCTAATCCCCGCCCAACCTTCTTGCCTTTTCCCAACAGCGTGATCACGCCCCTGGTGATCCGACCGGGGATGGACCCCTGCCGAAACCAGTGGTTGAACACGACAGTCAAGAGCGGGACAAAAAGGTGCGACATCCTCAAGTACAATTCATAGGGCAAACCATCCAAACCTGGCGACTTGCCACTGCCGGTCTTCTTCAAAGCCGCGTAGACTTCGTCCTCCGTAATCTCCCCTTCGCAGCTAGCCGCTTCAGCCGGCAAAAGCCGGGGAAAGTCAGCCAAATAGCTGCGAAACTCCTCGTCACGGAGACCAGGCTCCTTGGTAAACCGGTGTTCGAAATGCTGCCGGAACGCCTCGCACATGTCGTCAGTGGACCTAAGGAGATGTCCCTCCGGGTCGCGCACCTCTCGAATGTACCGATCGCCGGCCCGACGATTTTCTTCCTTGTGCAGTTCTGCGCCCATGTTCACAGCTTCGGAAGACATCTTGCTTAACTTAGCTCTAATTACCTGGCCCATATAGCGCTCGCTAGTCGTGCGCCTCAGGGCCTCCTGGCTAAGGCTATCTCTAGGGGATCCCCACCAGCCTCCGCCCGGGCGAAATTAGCACTAAGTGTCTTTGCCTCCGCAGCCTTATCTAGTTTGAGCCGCTGGCTATATTTGGTGGCGAAAGACCTAATGGAGTCCTTAAGGTTAACCCACCACTTATTCCCAATGACTCGCCCAATTAACGCCCGCTGAACTAGTTTTGTCAGCTGGTCACGAAAGTCCCGCCTGTCCAGTAAGGACTGATTGAACTTCCAATAACCAGCCAACCTAGGCCTAAAGTCTAACACCACACGGGCACAAACGAGTTTGTGGTCCGTGTAGCCTAGCCAGTGGAACGTTGGACATTCTAAGAAGTCTATGTCGGCCACTCTCACTAACATCCTATCCAGGTACGCAGATACCCGGGTAGAAGGCCAATTAAGCGCCCACGTCCACATACTCCCATCCGGATGATCGACCCGGTATCTATCGACGAGACCAAATTCGTCGATCAGATCAACCAGGCTACGATCATCATTCCTCCCGCTAGCGCCCCTCCCTCTATCCCATTTGGGGGTTAGGATGGCATTCCAGTCCCCAACTAAGATTAGCCGTGTTGAATGCACCATAAAGGGCTCCAACAGCCGAAAGAAAGAGACACGCTCACCTTGCTTATTGGGCGCATAAACCACAATCAGCCGGAACAATCTGCTTTTCACTGCAATATCGGCCACGATCAGCCGGCCCTCGGCACCGACATGGACAAGGTCAACCTTCGCGTCCAGGGTACGCTTGACCAGCAAAGAAACACCTCTGGCTTGCCGGCTCCCATATGCTGAATAGACGACAAAGTCGTTAGACAGCACACAGTCGACTTCGCAAACAAAGTGAGTCTCTTGGATCGCGGCCACATCCACGCCGAAGGACAAGAGGTCACGAAGCAGGCGAGCCGCCTTACCCCGATCCCTCAGGCCCTTCGCATTCAAGCTGGCTATCTTAATAGACATCTTTTAGTTCTGAAAAGAAAAAACAAAGAAACATGCAACAAAGGCACTAGTCGCATACGGGGTAGAAATCTCGGGCAGAGGGGACCCCGACGGACTGTCCTAGGGACCCTGTACCAATGTCGGACGTAATCCGTCCGTCTAGGACAATCCCGCCGACGTCGGTGGGATATGTTAGTTTTACCACCCTATATAAACTGGGGTGGAGTAAAACGGGGAACCTCCCCGAACAATTTTGCGACATTTTTCTTAGTTCCGGCGTGTTTTCCGCCACCATCCTTATTTTAGGATATAACCTTCTGACCTCTTCTATGTGGTCCCAGACCCGCAGGTTCCCCCGGTATTTCTTACCAGGGTGATGACACCTGGGGCCTGGGAAAAGTTTGTAGGATCTTCAGTGGAAAGATTGTTGACTGAAGTCAGTTTTAGGAGCAGGCTTCCAGCAACTTTCGCCTTTGCGAGGACCACTCCGCCACCAAATTTTCGTCGACTTTCATTAGAGCTGCGCCTCTCGGGAGGCCTTTCTTCTTTTTCGCCTGACTGGGAGTCTGGCTGGGAGTGGGAATAGGAGAAGGGGAGGGAGTGGGAGTTGCCGAAATGTTCTTTTCCAGGGGGGTCAGATTGAAGGTAGGGGACTGGGAAGCTTTCCGCGGGGAAGAGGGAAGGCTCCTCGCCTTTTCTGCATAAGTGCATCTAACTGGGGACACCGGTAAAGAAGTGCATCGGTCGCCCAGCTTCCTCCTCTCAGAGCTCCTGCTCCTCCTTCTACTCTTGAGTTTGTCCTGTTGTTCCTCCTCTTCCTCTCTCCCGCGCTTCAGGGACGACGCTCTTCCTACTTCCATAGGCTCTTCCGCAACCTTTTTGGGGAAGGAACCCTTTTCCTTGCCCTGTTTGGACGGTGAATTTTGCGGAGTAGGGTCCTTCTGTTTGGCAGGCGCCTTAACAGGAGTCGGCACCTTCACCGGCACCTTCGCCGGCGAAGGCGTTTTTGCCTTTTTTCGCGCCACCACCTGCCAATCACCCTCCTTGTTGGCTGCCGGTACTGGTGCTGGTGGAGCTTGTTTGGTAGTTTCCTTTGCAGGCTGCTGCTGCTGTTTGACTGGTTGGGCCTTTGGGGGCGGGTTTTTGGTCGGACACGCCTTTGCGACGTGTTCCGCCGCCCCACAGACCCAACAGCAAGGCTTTCTGCCCTCCACGACCACAAAAATATTTCGATCCCTGCAGGTGAGAATGTTGGGGATTTTCGCAATGTTTTCCCCAGATAGGGTCACCTGCAGGACCATATCTCCTGTATAGAAGCCTGCCTTGGACCGTAGCGAGGAGACGTCGGCCACCTTTCCGTAACTTGCAAAAAAGGCGCCGACGTGGTCCTCGGCAATGTCCAAGGGGACGCCATGCAAGGTAATCTTGACTCTCCTTGCTCCCATATATTCCGTCTGGAATTGGAGTGTTTTTGTCTCCAATACCACGCCAATTAGGCGCTTGGCCTCTTCAGCTGAGCCAAGCAGGACGTCCCACTTGGCATTGCCTCTCCTCGCTACGGCCTTTGCATTAATCTGAAGAGCCCGAATTGCCTCTTCAAAGGATTCCCTTGTGATGCCCACAAACTTATGGGTCTTAAGTTCCTTGGTTCTTAGTGTGATTATTCTGGCCTCAATTTGTGCCAATTGTTCTGGCACGGAAACCAGCTCTGTTCCTTTAATATACTGGGCGTATTTGTCTTGCATCTGATGGTAATATTCCTCATCCTTAACCGTCAATTTCCCTCTTTTCCACCCAGCGGTCGAGGGTTTAGGCGATGCTGCTTCTGCTAGTACTTGCGAAGGGGGATTATCCCGAGGCGGTAGAGCCCAATCCCCCTCCTTTCCTCCCACCGACGCCGTGGTGGGAGGAACGACCTCATCCGGCCCATTCGAGGCCATTGCCACCAAAGTGGCCGAACACCGGACAACTTCTTTCCGGTGTTTCGCGTTGAAAACGCTACTTTACGCAAGCCCGAGCTATAAACTCGGGCCGGAAATCCGTATGTCCAAGATACAAAGTCACTGCAATATCACGAAGGAACAAAACAGCTCTTTGCTCTTACCTTCACAACCCCCAAAACAAAAAGTCAAGAGGGTGGGGAAGGGCTGGTAATTATTTATTCAGCATAAATACATGAATTCTGGCACAAGGCCAACAAATGGGAGGGGGAACAAAAACTTGGGTTGGTCTTCCGTAACTATCTTATACCTAGCTAATCAGATTCACGACCCATACATACGTTACAATTTTCTCAGTCACCATAAAAATTTGTCCATCAACACTCATACCTATCAAGCACCAAAATACCGCAAAATCATACCAGGGACCTAAAAACACCCCAAATGTACATAAAAATTTGTGTATTTACAATATTTACAATAGTGTACAAAAATAAATTTAAAACTTTATTCATGAAATGACATGATGGGGAGGGGGAATGAAGAAACAAAAAACCCCAAAACAAAAAACAATTTCAAATGAATATATATACATGGGTTAGTAAGACCCAAACACACCCACATAATTAAAGAGGCCACTGTATTCTGCCTTAAAAGACAAAATCAAGCAGCTCTCTTTCTAAGGGGAATGGATAAGCAGGGGGCAAAAATAAATTGGACTGGAGAATGTATAAGGCTGACCCAGCCGAGAGTGAAAACAGGACAAAATAATACTTGGACAATGGGAATCTCGAACTGGATCATAACAAAAGCAATGGAGCCGGGAACAGGCCAGGACAAACACATTCACTCACATTAACTAGGCACAAAAAGAACTTCTACCTTAACCACGGGAGGGGTTCCAAAGGAATCCACCCCGATGCAACTAGCAGATCTAAAAGAGAAAATCAAGGCTAGCCCCGGTCACGCGAACCAGGCTCGCCGCATATACCCACCTTTCGCTGAACTCTGTCGGGTGCAGCCGTTTTCGTTCAGTTCTAATCTTAATTTTGAGCTGGTGCTCAAAATATCGGATTAGATCCTGATCCGAAAGACGACCGCCCCGCAAGACTTCCTCCAGACGCGTCATCCAAATCACCATTCTAGCCGTGGCCAGTAGCGACAGAAACACCATCCGCTTCACTCCAGAGTACGGGGGCGACACATTGTCCACAGCGTATGCGCGATCAATGAGCACAAGCTCCCGCGGCGCGATACGAGCAGTCAACTCGCCAACACGCGCCCACAACGGGCGAACGCGCGAACAATGGAAGAAGGCGTGCGCAGACGTCTCCTTAATTCCAAGGACGCAACGTTCACAATCTGGCAAATCCGCCAGGCCCATTGCGAAACGCTTGTCGTTGAGAGACAAACCATTCCGAGCCAATCGCCAGGTCAGAGAAAACTCAGAGTTGTTGAGCCAATCCGCACCTGGCGCCCAAGACCAATGAGAGCGATACTCCTCCCTCGACATGCCGAGCTTACTCCACAGTTCATCCTTCACGGCGCCCTCCACTAATCCCCGATAGAAGATTCTCCTAGGCCGTGAAAGGTCACTGGACCATGGAATGGCCCGAAGGGCCGTCAGACATTCGAGCAGGAATTTCGGCCGCCCCCAAGGCCTATTGCTAGTCCTTAGGAGCGGGGGAGTGATAGTGAGGCTAGGGAACATGTCCCTCACTACCCCCGCAAGCAACCGATCTTCCTCCAACGCGCGCCTGAGGAATGCCAACCTCGAAGCGAGCACGTGGCTCCTCAAGTGTGGCATCCCCAGACCCCCTTGACACGGACGGAGGCAACAGACTCCTTTGTCGACCATGTGTTTGCGTCCTCTCCAAAGACAGGAGAATAGCAAACGCTCGAGCGCCTTCTCATGATCGTCACAAAGGGGAAGTACAGACAGCCGGTAAAGCATTCTGGGAAAGAGGTATGTATTACACACCTCCGCCAGACCCTTCACGGAGAGACTCCGTCGACGCCAAATCTCGACCGACGCGCCGACCTTTGCCTGTACTTCTGACCAGTTTTTCTCCAACTGTAAGTCCGGACCGAACCAAACTCCGAGGAGCTTGACCGGCCCGTCCGTCCAGTCGAAGGGCCCCGGGAGGGAAACACCCTTCCAGGCACCTAACCGCAAGCCGGACGACTTGTCGCGGTTAATTCTGGCCCCTGTTACCTGTTCGTACCGTTCAAGCGCCTTCTGTACCGCCCTTATGTCCCTGCGGGAGGACACAAAGGTCGTTACGTCATCGGCGTACGCGGAAACCCTGGCTCGAGCTCCACCAGGGACAGCAATTCCACGCAGGACCGGACTGCACGTCTCGTCCCTTAGCCGGCGAAGGAGAGGCTCCAACGCCAGGACGTAAAGGAGAGGCGACAGTGGACAACCCTGTCGGACCGACCTAGACAGCGCGAAAGCGCTCGACAGCTTCCCGTTCACCTGTACCACAGCCTTGGGGGAGCGATACAGAAGGCTAATCCAGCGGCTGAAGTCGGGTTTGAATCCGGCGGCCTGCAGGACAGCAGCCAGGTAGCCATGGTCAATCCTATCAAATGCCTTGGACTGATCCAAATTGATCAGCGCGGCCTCTTCGTCGTCTTCTACACCCTCTACGATCGTGCGAATCAAGTGCAGGTTGCTCTGAATTGTTCGTCCCTTCACAGAACAAGTCTGATCCGGTTCCAACAGAGACTCGGCAACTAGCTGCAAGCGATTCGTCAGGATCTTGGCCAAAATCTTTAACTCTGTGTTTAGCAGAGTTATGGGCCTGTAATCATCTAATCCCCGCCCAACCTTCTTGCCTTTTCCCAACAGCGTGATCACGCCCCTGGTGATCCGACCGGGGATGGACCCCTGCCGAAACCAGTGGTTGAACACGACAGTCAAGAGCGGGACAAAAAGGTGCGACATCCTCAAGTACAATTCATAGGGCAAACCATCCAAACCTGGCGACTTGCCACTGCCGGTCTTCTTCAAAGCCGCGTAGACTTCGTCCTCCGTAATCTCCCCTTCGCAGCTAGCCGCTTCAGCCGGCAAAAGCCGGGGAAAGTCAGCCAAATAGCTGCGAAACTCCTCGTCACGGAGACCAGGCTCCTTGGTAAACCGGTGTTCGAAATGCTGCCGGAACGCCTCGCACATGTCGTCGGTGGACCGAAGGAGATGCCCCTCCGGGTCGCGCACTTCTCGAATGTACCGATCGCCGGCCCGACGAATTTCTTCCTTGCGCAGTTCTGCGCCCATGTTCACAGCTTCGGAAGACATCTTGCTTAACTTAGCTCTAATTACCTGGCCCATATAGCGCTCGCTAGTCGTGCGCCTCAGGGCCTCCCTGGCTAAGGCTATCTCTAGGGGATCCCCACCAGCCTCCGCCCGGGCGAAATTAGCACTAAGTGTCTTTGCCTCCGCAGCCTTATCTAGTTTGAGCCGCTGGCTATATTTGGTGGCGAAAGACCTAATGGAGTCCTTAAGGTTAACCCACCACTTATTCCCAATGACTCGCCCAATTAACGCCCGCTGAACTAGTTTTGTCAGCTGGTCACGAAAGTCCCGCCTGTCCAGTAAGGACTGATTGAACTTCCAATAACCAGCCAACCTAGGCCTAAAGTCTAACACCACACGGGCACAAACGAGTTTGTGGTCCGTGTAGCCTAGCCAGTGGAACGTTGGACATTCTAAGAAGTCTATGTCGGCCACTCTCACTAACATCCTATCCAGGTACGCAGATACCCGGGTAGAAGGCCAATTAAGCGCCCACGTCCACATACTCCCATCCGGATGATCGACCCGGTATCTATCGACGAGACCAAATTCGTCGATCAGATCAACCAGGCTACGATCATCATTCCTCCCGCTAGCGCCCCTCCCTCTATCCCATTTGGGGGTTAGGATGGCATTCCAGTCCCCAACTAAGATTAGCCGTGTTGAATGCACCATAAAGGGCTCCAACAGCCGAAAGAAAGAGACACGCTCACCTTGCTTATTGGGCGCATAAACCACAATCAGCCGGAACAATCTGCTTTTCACTGCAATATCGGCCACGATCAGCCGGCCCTCGGCACCGACATGGACAAGGTCAACCTTCGCGTCCAGGGTACGCTTGACCAGCAAAGAAACACCTCTGGCTTGCCGGCTCCCATATGCTGAATAGACGACAAAGTCGTTAGACAGCACACACGAGTCGACTTCGCAAACAAAGTGAGTCTCTTGGATCGCGGCCACATCCACGCCGAAGGACAAGAGGTCACGAAGCAGGCGAGCCGCCTTACCCCGATCCCTCAGGCCCTTCGCATTCAAGCTGGCTATCTTAATAGACATCTTTTAAACCTGAAACGAAAAAACAAAGAAACATGCAACAAGGCTCTAGTCGCATACGGGGTAGAAATCTCGGGCAGAGGGGACCCCGACGGACTGTCCTAGGGACCCCTGTACCAATGTCGGACGTAATCCGTCCGTCTAGGACAATCCCGCCGACGTCGGTGGGATATGTTAGTTTTACCACCCTATATAAACTGGGGTGGAGTAAAACGGGGAACCTCCCCGAACAATTTAGCGACATTTTTCTTAATTCAGGAGTCTTTTCCCTGACCATACAAATATTTGGGAAGCTCCTTTGGGCTTCCGCAATGTGCTCCCAGACCCGCAGGTTGCCACCGGTATTTCTTATCAGGGTGATGACACCTGGGGCCTGGGAGAAGTTCTTTGGGTCCTCAGTGGATAACCCATCCACTGAGGTGAGCTTAAGGAGTGGCTTAGCAGCTTACGACGCTGTGACGACCACCCCGAAGAAATGTCCTCCTTCACCTTCATCAGCGCCTCCCCACGCGGGAGGTTCATCTTCTTCTTCGCCTTACTGGGAGTGGGAATAGGAGCAGGGGAGGATGTGGGAGTTAAGGAACTGATTTTCCTAAGGGGGGTCAAAAAGGGGGTTGGGGACTGGGCAGCTTTACGCGGGGACGCGGGAAGGCTTCTCGCCTTATCCGCATAAGTAGTTCTTGCAGGCGACACCGGAGCTGAGGCACATTTTTCTCTGCTAGGCTTTTTTTCCCTGCTCCTACTTCTTCTGCGGGCCTTGGGAGTATCCTTTCGTTCTTCCACCTCCTCTCTCCCCCGCTTTAGGGAAGCCGATCTATCAACTTCCATTGGAAGATCCTTTTTCGGGGAAGGACTCCTCTCCTTTCTTTGTTTGGGTGGAGACTTTTTAGGAGGCGACTCCTTGGGTTTCACCGGCGTCTTGGCAGGTGGAGGCACCTTCTCTGGGGACGGTGTTTTGCCCTTCTTTCTGCCCACCACCTGCCATTCGCCCTCCTTGTTGCCCACGGGAGCTTGCGTGGGTGAAGCTGTTTTTGGGCCTTCCTTTTCTTTTGCCGCTGGCTGCTGCTTAGTTGGTTGAGCTGGTTGGGTCTTTGGGGTCGGATTCTTGGACGGGCAGACCCTCGCGACATGGTCCGCCGCCCCGCAGACCCAACAGCACGGCTTCCTCCCTTCAACTATCACATAAATAACCCGACCTCTGCAGGTGAGCGTGTTGGGAACTTTGGCTATCTTTTCCTTAGACATCGTCACCAGCAGGGTCATGTCTCCCGTAATATAGCCTGCCTTAGACCGTAGCGAGGAGACTCCGGCCACCTTCCCAAAGTTAGCAAAGAAGGCGCCAACGTGGTCCTCAGCAATGTCCATGGGGACGCCGTGCAAAGTGACCTTAACCTTCCGGGCACCCATGTATTCTGTATGGAGCTGGAGAGTTTTCGTCTCCAGCACCACCCCGACCAGACGTTTAGCTTCGTCGGTCGTGCCCAGCAGGACGTCCCACATGGCACTACTCTTCCTCGCTACGGCCCTAGCCTTGATCTTAAGTGCTCCAATCGCTTCCTCAAAAGTATCCCTCGGCACTGCGATTAATCTTTGGGACTTGATATCCTTCGTAATCAACGTAATTATCCTTGTTTGGATATCCGCCAATTCTCCGGGGACCGAGACCAGCTCGGTGCCTTTTATGTAATCCGCGTATTTTACTCTCATCCTCTCGTAGTACTCCTCATCCTTATTTATAGGTTTTCCCCCTGTCCAACCAGAAGTTGACGGCTTAGGGGACCCGGGAGCTGATGACACTCCTTCCGGCGTTGGTACTACTGCTGCTGCTACTCTAGGTACTGAAGGGGGATTATCCCGAGGCGGTAATGCCCAATCCCCTCCTTTCCTCCCACCGAGGCCGTGGTGGGAGGAACGATCACATCTGGCCTATCGGAGGCCATTGCCTCCTAAGAGGCTAAGCGCGAGACACCTGCCTCCGGTGTTTCGCGTCCTTCGCAGGTCGCTACTTTACGCAGCCCAAGCAATAAACTTGGGTGGAGACCACAATGCCACACTTGACCAAAGTAATAGTAAGTATCACAGTGGAACAGATACTACACTTTGATCCAAACCAAACCGACCACGCAAACACAAAAAAGTCCGGTGGGGAAGGGCTGGTACGTATTTATTTGCATAAAATACAAATTCTGGCTCAAGGCCAAACAATGGGGAGGGGGAACAAAAACTTGGGTTGGTCTTCCGTAACTATCTTATACCTAGCTAATCCGATTCACGACCCATACATACGTTACAATTTTCTCATACACCATAAAAATTTGTCCATCAACACTCATACCTATCAAGCACCAAAATACCGCAGTAACATACCAGGGACCTAAAAACGCCCCAAATGTACATAAAAATTTGTTTATTTACAATATATACAATAGTGTACAAAAATAAATTTAAAACTTTATTCATGAAATGACATGATGGGAAGGGGAAATGAAGAAACAAAAAATCCCCAAAACAAAAAACAATTTCAAATGAATATATATACACAATGTTAGTAAGACCCAAACACACCCACATAATTAAAGAGGCCACTGTATTCTGCCTTAAAAAAGGACAAAATCAAGCAGCTCTCTTTCTAAGGGGAATGGAGAAGCAGGGGCAAAAATAAATTGGACTGGAGAATGTATAAGGCTGACCCAGCCGAGAGTGAAAACGGGACAAAATAATACTTGGACAATGGGAATCTCGAACTGAATCATAACAAAAGCAATGGAGCCGGGAACAGGCCAGGACAAACACATTCACTCACATTAACTAGGCACAAAAGAACTTCTACCTTAACCACGGGAGGGGTTCCAAAGGAATCCACCCCGATGCAACTAGCAGATCTAAAAGAGAAAATCAAGGCTAGCCCCGGTCACGCGAACCAGGCTCGCCGCATATACCCACCTTTCGCTGAACTCTGTCGGGTGCAGCCGTTTTCGTTCAGTTCTAATCTTAATTTTGAGCTGGTGCTCAAAATATCGGATTAGATCCTGATCCGAAAGACGACCGCCCCGCAAGACTTCCTCCAGACGCGTCATCCAAATCACCATTCTAGCCGTGGCCAGTAGCGACAGAAACACCATCCGCTTCACTCCAGAGTACGGAGGCGACACATTGTCCACAGCGTATGCGCGGTCAATGAGCACAAGCTCCCGCGGCGCGATACGAGCAGTCAACTCGCCGACACGCGCCCACAACGGGCGAACGCGCGAACAATGGAAGAAGGCGTGCGCAGACGTCTCCTTAATTCCAAGGACGCAACGTTCACAATCTGGCAAATCCGCCAGGCCCATTGCGAAACGCTTGTCATTGAGAGACAAACCATTCCGAGCCAATCGCCAGGTCAGAGAAAACTCAGAGTTGTTGAGCCAATCCGCACCTGGCGCCCAAGACCAATGAGAGCGATACTCCTCTCTCGACATGCCGAGCTTACTCCACAGTTCATCCTTCACGGCGCCCTCCACTAATCCCCGATAGAAGATTCTCCTAGGCCGTGAAAGGTCACTGGACCATGGAATGGCCCGAAGGGCCGTCAGACATTCGAGCAGGAATTTCGGCCGCCCCCAAGGCCTATTGCTAGTCCTTAGGAGCGGGGGAGTGATAGTGAGGCTAGGGAACATGTCCCTCACTACCCCCGCAAGCAACCGATCTTCCTCCAACGCGCGCCTGAGGAATGCCAACCTCGAAGCGAGCACGTGGCTCCTCAAGTGTGGCATCCCCAGACCCCCTTGACACGGACGGAGGCAGCAGACTCCTTTGTCGACCATGTGTTTGCGTCCTCTCCAAAGACAGGAGAATAGCAAACGCTCGAGCGCCTTCTCATGATCGTCACAAAGGGGAAGTACAGACAGCCGGTAAAGGATTCTGGGAAAGAGGTATGTATTACACACCTCCGCCAGACCCTTCACGGAGAGACTCCGTCGACGCCAAATCTCGACCGACGCGCCGACCTTTGCCTGTACTTCTGACCAGTTTTTCTCCAACTGTAAGTCCGGACCGAACCAAACTCCGAGGAGCTTGACCGGCCCGTCCGTCCAGTCGAAGGGCCCCGGGAGGAAACACCCTTCCAGGCACCTAACCGCAAGCCGGACGACTTGTCGCGGTTAATTCTGGCCCCTGTTACCTGTTCGTACCGTTCAAGCGCCTTCTGTACCGCCCTTATGTCCCTGCGGGAGGACACAAAGGTCGTTACGTCATCGGCGTACGCGGAAACCCTGGCTCGAGCTCCACCAGGGACAGCAATTCCACGCAGGACCGGACTGCACGTCTCGTCCCTTAGCCGGCGAAGGAGAGGCTCCAACGCCAGGACGTAAAGGAGAGGCGACAGTGGACAACCCTGTCGGACCGACCTAGACAGCGCGAAAGCGCCCGACAGCTTCCCGTTCACCTGTACCACAGCCTTGGGGGAGCGATACAGAAGGCTAATCCAGCGGCTGAAGTCGGGTTTGAATCCGGCGGCCTGCAGGACAGCAGCCAGGTAGCCATGGTCAATCCTATCAAATGCCTTGGACTGATCCAAATTGATCAGCGCGGCCTCTTCGTCGTCTTCTACAGCCTCTACGATCGTGCGAATCAAGTGCAGGTTGCTCTGAATTGTTCGTCCCTTCACAGAACAAGTCTGATCCGGTTCCAACTGAGACTCGGCAACTAGCTGCAAGCGATTCGTCAGGATCTTGGCCAAAATCTTTAACTCTGTGTTTAGCAGAGTTATGGGCCTGTAATCATCTAATCCCCGCCCAACCTTCTTGCCTTTTCCCAACAAGCGTGATCACGCCCCTGGTGATCCGACCGGGGATGGACCCCTGCCGAAACCAGTGGTTGAACACGACAGTCAAGAGCGGGACAAAAAGGTGCGACATCCTCAAGTACAATTCATAGGGCAAACCATCCAAACCTGGCGACTTGCCACTGCCGGTCTTCTTCAAAGCCGCGTAGACTTCGTCCTCCGTAATCTCCCCTTCGCAGCTAGCCGCTTCAGCCGGCAAAAGCCGGGGAAAGTCAGCCAAATAGCTGCGAAACTCCTCGTCACGGAGACCAGGCTCCTTGGTAAACCGGTGTTCGAAATGCTGCCGGAACGCCTCGCACATGTCGTCAGTGGGACCCTAAGGAGATGTCCCTCCGGGTCGCGCACCTCTCGAATGTACCGATCGCCGGCCCGACGAATTTCTTCCTTGCGCAGTTCTGCGCCCATGTTCACAGCTTCGGAAGACATCTTGCTTAACTTAGCCCTAATTACCTGGCCCATATAGCGCTCGCTAGTCGTGCGCCTCAGGGCCTCCCCTGGCTAAGGCTATCTCTAGGGGATCCCCACCAGCCTCCGCCCGGGCGAAATTAGCACTAAGTGTCTTTGCCTCCGCAGCCTTATCTAGTTTGAGCCGCTGGCTATATTTGGTGGCGAAAGACCTAATGGAGTCCTTAAGGTTAACCCACCACTTATTCCCAATGACTCGCCCAATTAACGCCCGCTGAACTAGTTTTGTCAGCTGGTCACGAAAGTCCCGCCTGTCCAGTAAGGACTGATTGAACTTCCAATAACCAGCCAACCTAGGCCTAAAGTCTAACACCACACGGGCACAAACGAGTTTGTGGTCCGTGTAGCCTAGCCAGTGGAACGTTGGACATTCTAAGAAGTCTATGTCGGCCACTCTCACTAACATCCTATCCAGGTACGCAGATACCCGGGTAGAAGGCCAATTAAGCGCCCACGTCCACATACTCCCATCCGGATGATCGACCCGGTATCTATCGACGAGACCAAATTCGTCGATCAGATCAACCAGGCTACGATCATCATTCCTCCCGCCTAGCGCCCCTCCCTCTATCCCATTTGGGGGTTAGGATGGCATTCCAGTCCCCAACTAAGATTAGCCGTGTTGAATGCACCATAAAGGGCTCCAACAGCCGAAAGAAAGAGACACGCTCACCTTGCTTATTGGGCGCATAAACCACAATCAGCCGGAACAATCTGCTTTTCACTGCAATATCGGCCACGATCAGCCGGCCCTCGGCACCGACATGGACAAGGTCAACCTTCGCGTCCAGGGTACGCTTGACCAGCAAAGAAACACCTCTGGCTTGCCGGCTCCCATATGCTGAATAGACGACAAAGTCGTTAGACAGCACACAAGAGTCGACTTCGCAAACAAAGTGAGTCTCTTGGATCGCGGCCACATCCACGCCGAAGGACAAGAGGTCACGAAGCAGGCGAGCCGCCTTACCCCGATCCCTCAGGCCCTTCGCATTCAAGCTGGCTATCTTAATAGACATCTTTTAGTTCTGAAAAGAAAAAACAAAGAAACATGCAACAAAGGCACTAGTCGCATACGGGGTAGAAATCTCGGGCAGAGGGGACCCCGACGGACTGTCCTAGGGACCCTGTACCAATGTCGGACGTAATCCGTCCGTCTAGGACAATCCCGCCGACGTCGGTGGGATATGTTAGGTTTTACCACCCTATATAAACTGGGGTGGAGTAAAACGGGGAACCTCCCCGAACAATTTTGCGACATTTTTCTTAGTTCCGGCGTGTTTTCCGCCACCATCCTTATTTTAGGATATAACCTTCTGACCTCTTCTATGTGGTCCCAGACCCGCAGGTTCCCCCCGGTATTTCTTACCAGGGTGATGACACCTGGGGCCTGGGAAAAGTTTGTAGGATCTTCAGTGGAAAGATTGTTGACTGAAGTCAGTTTTAGGAGCGGCTTCAGCAACTTTCGCCTTTGCGAGGACCACTCCGCCACCAAATTTTCGTCGACTTTCATTAGAGCTGCGCCTCTCGGGAGGCCTTTCTTCTTTTTCGCCTGACTGGGAGTCTGGCTGGGAGGGGTGGGAATAGGAGAAGGGGAGGGAGTGGGAGTTGCCGAAATGTTCTTTTCCAGGGGGGTCAGATTGAAGGTAGGGGACTGGGAAGCTTTCCGCGGGGAAGAGGGAAGGCTCCTCGCCTTTTCTGCATAAGTGCATCTAACTGGGGACACCGGTAAAGAAGTGCATCGGTCGCCCAGCTTCCTCCTCTCAGAGCTCCTGCTCCTCCTTCTACTCTTGAGTTTGTCCTGTTGTTCCTCCTCTTCCTCTCTCCCGCGCTTCAGGGACGACGCTCTTCCTACTTCCATAGGCTCTTCCGCAACCTTTTTGGGGAAGGAACCCTTTTCCTTGCCCTGTTTGGACGGTGAATTTTGCGGAGTAGGGTCCTTCTGTTTGGCAGGCGCCTTAACAGGAGTCGGCACCTTCACCGGCACCTTCGCCGGCGAAGGCGTTTTTGCCTTTTTTCGCGCCACCACCTGCCAATCACCCTCCTTGTTGGCTGCCGGTACTGGTGCTGGTGGAGCTTGTTTGGTAGTTTCCTTTGCAGGCTGCTGCTGCTGTTTGACTGGTTGGGCCTTTGGGGGCGGGTTTTTGGTCGGACACGCCTTTGCGACGTGTTCCGCCGCCCCACAGACCCAACAGCAAGGCTTTCTGCCCTCCACGACCACAAAAATATTTCGATCCCTGCAGGTGAGAATGTTGGGGATTTTCGCAATGTTTTCCCCAGATAGGGTCACCTGCAGGACCATATCTCCTGTATAGAAGCCTGCCTTGGACCGTAGCGAGGAGACGTCGGCCACCTTTCCGTAACTTGCAAAAAAGGCGCCGACGTGGTCCTCGGCAATGTCCAAGGGGACGCCATGCAAGGTAATCTTGACTCTCCTTGCTCCCATATATTCCGTCTGGAATTGGAGTGTTTTTGTCTCCAATACCACGCCAATTAGGCGCTTGGCCTCTTCAGCTGAGCCAAGCAGGACGTCCCACTTGGCATTGCCTCTCCTCGCTACGGCCTTTGCATTAATCTGAAGAGCCCGAATTGCCTCTTCAAAGGATTCCCTTGTGATGCCCACAAACTTATGGGTCTTAAGTTCCTTGGTTCTTAGTGTGATTATTCTGGCCTCAATTTGTGCCAATTGTTCTGGCACGGAAACCAGCTCTGTTCCTTTAATATACTGGGCGTATTTGTCTTGCATCTGATGGTAATATTCCTCATCCTTAACCGTCAATTTCCCTCTTTTCCACCCAGCGGTCGAGGGTTTAGGCGATGCTGCTTCTGCTAGTACTTGCGAAGGGGATTATCCCGAGGCGGTAGAGCCCAATCCCCCTCCTTTCCTCCACCGACGCCGTGGTGGGAGGAACGACCTCATCCGGCCCATTCGAGGCCATTGCCACCAAAGTGGCCGAACACCGGACAACTTCTTTCCGGTGTTTCGCGTTGAAAAAGCTACTTTACGCAAGCCCGAGCTATAAACTCGGGCCGGAAATCCGTATGTCCAAGATACAAAGTCACTGCAATATCACGAAGGAACAAAACAGCTCTTTGCTCTTACCTTCACAACCCCCCAAAACAAAAAGTCAAGAGGGTGGGGAAGGGCTGGTAATTATTTATTCAGCATAAATACATGAATTCTGGCACAAGGCCAACAAATGGGAGGGGGAACAAAAACTTGGGTTGGTCTTCCGTAACTATCTTATACCTAGCTAATCAGATTCACGACCCATACATACGTTACAATTTTCTCAGTCACCATAAAAATTTGTCCATCAACACTCATACCTATCAAGCACCAAAATACCGCAAAATCATACCAGGGACCTAAAAACACCCCAAATGTACATAAAAATTTGTGTATTTACAATATTTACAATAGTGTACAAAAATAAATTTAAAACTTTATTCATGAAATGACATGATGGGGAGGGGGAATGAAGAAACAAAAAACCCCAAAACAAAAAACAATTTCAAATGAATATATATACATGGGTTAGTAAGACCCAAACACACCCACATAATTAAAGAGGCCACTGTATTCTGCCTTAAAAGACAAAATCAAGCAGCTCTCTTTCTAAGGGGAATGGATAAGCAGGGGGCAAAAATAAATTGGACTGGAGAATGTATAAGGCTGACCCAGCCGAGAGTGAAAACAGGGACAAAATAATACTTGGACAATGGGAATCTCGAACTGGATCATAACAAAAGCAATGGAGCCGGGAACAGGCCAGGACAAACACATTCACTCACATTAACTAGGCACAAAAAGAACTTCTACCTTAACCACGGGAGGGGTTCCAAAGGAATCCACCCCGATGCAACTAGCAGATCTAAAAGAGAAAATCAAGGCTAGCCCCGGTCACGCGAACCAGGCTCGCCGCATATACCCACCTTTCGCTGAACTCTGTCGGGTGCAGCCGTTTTCGTTCAGTTCTAATCTTAATTTTGAGCTGGTGCTCAAAATATCGGATTAGATCCTGATCCGGAAAGACGACCGCCCCGCAAGACTTCCTCCAGACGCGTCATCCAAATCACCATTCTAGCCGTGGCCAGTAGCGACAGAAACACCATCCGCTTCACTCCAGAGTACGGGGGCGACACATTGTCCACAGCGTATGCGCGATCAATGAGCACAAGCTCCCGCGGCGCGATACGAGCAGTCAACTCGCCAACACGCGCCCACAACGGGCGAACGCGCGAACAATGGAAGAAGGCGTGCGCAGACGTCTCCTTAATTCCAAGGACGCAACGTTCACAATCTGGCAAATCCGCCAGGCCCATTGCGAAACGCTTGTCGTTGAGAGACAAACCATTCCGAGCCAATCGCCAGGTCAGAGAAAACTCAGAGTTGTTGAGCCAATCCGCACCTGGCGCCCAAGACCAATGAGAGCGATACTCCTCCCTCGACATGCCGAGCTTACTCCACAGTTCATCCTTCACGGCGCCCTCCACTAATCCCCGATAGAAGATTCTCCTAGGCCGTGAAAGGTCACTGGACCATGGAATGGCCCGAAGGGCCGTCAGACATTCGAGCAGGAATTTCGGCCGCCCCCAAGGCCTATTGCTAGTCCTTAGGAGCGGGGGAGTGATAGTGAGGCTAGGGAACATGTCCCTCACTACCCCCGCAAGCAACCGATCTTCCTCCAACGCGCGCCTGAGGAATGCCAACCTCGAAGCGAGCACGTGGCTCCTCAAGTGTGGCATCCCCAGACCCCCTTGACACGGACGGAGGCAACAGACTCCTTTGTCGACCATGTGTTTGCGTCCTCTCCAAAGACAGGAGAATAGCAAACGCTCGAGCGCCTTCTCATGATCGTCACAAAGGGGAAGTACAGACAGCCGGTAAAGCATTCTGGGAAAGAGGTATGTATTACACACCTCCGCCAGACCCTTCACGGAGAGACTCCGTCGACGCCAAATCTCGACCGACGCGCCGACCTTTGCCTGTACTTCTGACCAGTTTTTCTCCAACTGTAAGTCCGGACCGAACCAAACTCCGAGGAGCTTGACCGGCCCGTCCGTCCAGTCGAAGGGCCCCGGGAGGGAAACACCCTTCCAGGCACCTAACCGCAAGCCGGACGACTTGTCGCGGTTAATTCTGGCCCCTGTTACCTGTTCGTACCGTTCAAGCGCCTTCTGTACCGCCCTTATGTCCCTGCGGGAGGACACAAAGGTCGTTACGTCATCGGCGTACGCGGAAACCCTGGCTCGAGCTCCACCAGGGACAGCAATTCCACGCAGGACCGGACTGCACGTCTCGTCCCTTAGCCGGCGAAGGAGAAGGCTCCAACGCCAGGACGTAAAGGAGAGGCGACAGTGGACAACCCTGTCGGACCGACCTAGACAGCGCGAAAGCGCTCGACAGCTTCCCGTTCACCTGTACCACAGCCTTGGGGGAGCGATACAGAAGGCTAATCCAGCGGCTGAAGTCGGGTTTGAATCCGGCGGCCTGCAGGACAGCAGCCAGGTAGCCATGGTCAATCCTATCAAATGCCTTGGACTGATCCAAATTGATCAGCGCGGCCTCTTCGTCGTCTTCTACACCCTCTACGATCGTGCGAATCAAGTGCAGGTTGCTCTGAATTGTTCGTCCCTTCACAGAACAAGTCTGATCCGGTTCCAACAGAGACTCGGCAACTAGCTGCAAGCGATTCGTCAGGATCTTGGCCAAAATCTTTAACTCTGTGTTTAGCAGAGTTATGGGCCTGTAATCATCTAATCCCCGCCCAACCTTCTTGCCTTTTCCCAACAGCGTGATCACGCCCCTGGTGATCCGACCGGGGATGGACCCCTGCCGAAACCAGTGGTTGAACACGACAGTCAAGAGCGGGACAAAAAGGTGCGACATCCTCAAGTACAATTCATAGGGCAAACCATCCAAACCTGGCGACTTGCCACTGCCGGTCTTCTTCAAAGCCGCGTAGACTTCGTCCTCCGTAATCTCCCCTTCGCAGCTAGCCGCTTCAGCCGGCAAAAGCCGGGGAAAGTCAGCCAAATAGCTGCGAAACTCCTCGTCACGGAGACCAGGCTCCTTGGTAAACCGGTGTTCGAAATGCTGCCGGAACGCCTCGCACATGTCGTCGGTGGACCGAAGGAGATGCCCCTCCGGGTCGCGCACTTCTCGAATGTACCGATCGCCGGCCCGACGAATTTCTTCCTTGCGCAGTTCTGCGCCCATGTTCACAGCTTCGGAAGACATCTTGCTTAACTTAGCTCTAATTACCTGGCCCATATAGCGCTCGCTAGTCGTGCGCCTCAGGGCCTCCCTGGCTAAGGCTATCTCTAGGGGATCCCCACCAGCCTCCGCCCGGGCGAAATTAGCACTAAGTGTCTTTGCCTCCGCAGCCTTATCTAGTTTGAGCCGCTGGCTATATTTGGTGGCGAAAGACCTAATGGAGTCCTTAAGGTTAACCCACCACTTATTCCCAATGACTCGCCCAATTAACGCCCGCTGAACTAGTTTTGTCAGCTGGTCACGAAAGTCCCGCCTGTCCAGTAAGGACTGATTGAACTTCCAATAACCAGCCAACCTAGGCCTAAAGTCTAACACCACACGGGCACAAACGAGTTTGTGGTCCGTGTAGCCTAGCCAGTGGAACGTTGGACATTCTAAGAAGTCTATGTCGGCCACTCTCACTAACATCCTATCCAGGTACGCAGATACCCGGGTAGAAGGCCAATTAAGCGCCCACGTCCACATACTCCCATCCGGATGATCGACCCGGTATCTATCGACGAGACCAAATTCGTCGATCAGATCAACCAGGCTGCGATCATCATTCCTCCCGCTAGCGCCCCTCCCTCTATCCCATTTGGGGGTTAGGATGGCATTCCAGTCCCCAACTAAGATTAGCCGTGTTGAATGCACCATAAAGGGCTCCAACAGCCGAAAGAAAGAGACACGCTCACCTTGCTTATTGGGCGCATAAACCGCAATCAACCGGAACGACTTGCTTTTCACTGCAATATCGGCCACGATCAGCCGGCCCTCGGCACCGACATGGACAAGGTCAACCTTCGCGTCCAGGGTACGCTTGACCAGCAAAGAAACACCTCTGGCTTGCCGGCTCCCATATGCTGAATAGACGACAAAGTCGTTAGACAGCACACACGAGTCGACTTCGCAAACAAAGTGAGTCTCTTGGATCGCGGCCACATCCACGCCGAAGGACAAGAGGTCACGAAGCAGGCGAGCCGCCTTACCCCGATCCCTCAGGCCCTTCGCATTCAAGCTGGCTATCTTAATAGACATCTTTTAAACCTGAAACGAAAAAACAAAGAAACATGCAACAAGGCTCTAGTCGCATACGGGGTAGAAATCTCGGGCAGAGGGGACCCCGACGGACTGTCCTAGGGACCCTGTACCAATGTCGGACGTAATCCGTCCGTCTAGGACAATCCCGCCGACGTCGGTGGGATATGTTAGTTTTACCACCCTATATAAACTGGGGTGGAGTAAAACGGGGAACCTCCCCGAACAATTTAGCGACATTTTTCTTAATTCAGGAGTCTTTTCCCTGACCATACAAATATTTGGGAAGCTCCTTTGGGCTTCCGCAATGTGCTCCCAGACCCGCAGGTTGCCACCGGTATTTCTTATCAGGGTGATGACACCTGGGGCCTGGGAGAAGTTCTTTGGGTCCTCAGTGGATAACCCATCCACTGAGGTGAGCTTGGAGTGGTCTTAGCAGCTTACGACGCTGTGACGACCACCCCGAAGAAATGTCCTCCTTCACCTTCATCAGCGCCTCCCCACGCGGGAGGTTCATCTTCTTCTTCGCCTTACTGGGAGTGGGAATAGGAGCAGGGGAGGATGTGGGAGTTAAGGAACTGATTTTCCTAAGGGGGGTCAAAAGGGGGTTGGGGACTGGGCAGCTTTACGCGGGGACGCGGGAAGGCTTCTCGCCTTATCCGCATAAGTAGTTCTTGCAGGCGACACCGGAGCTGAGGGGCACATTTTTCTCTGCTAGGCTTTTTTCCCTGCTCCTACTTCTTCTGCGGGCCTTGGGAGTATCCTTTCGTTCTTCCACCTCCTCCTCTCTCCCCCGCTTTAGGGAAGCCGATCTATCAACTTCCATTGGAAGATCCTTTTTCGGGGAAGGACTCCTCTCCTTTCTTTGTTTGGGTGGAGACTTTTTAGGAGGCGACTCCTTGGGTTTCACCGGCGTCTTGGCAGGTGGAGGCACCTTCTCTGGGGACGGTGTTTTGCCCTTCTTTCTGCCCACCACCTGCCATTCGCCCTCCTTGTTGCCCACGGGAGCTTGCGTGGGTGAAGCTGTTTTTGGGCCTTCCTTTTCTTTTGCCGCTGGCTGCTGCTTAGTTGGTTGAGCTGGTTGGGTCTTTGGGGTCGGATTCTTGGACGGGCAGACCCTCGCGACATGGTCCGCCGCCCCGCAGACCCAACAGCACGGCTTCCTCCCTTCAACTATCACATAAATAACCCGACCTCTGCAGGTGAGCGTGTTGGGAACTTTGGCTATCTTTTCCTTAGACATCGTCACCAGCAGGGTCATGTCTCCCGTAATATAGCCTGCCTTAGACCGTAGCGAGGAGACTCCGGCCACCTTCCCAAAGTTAGCAAAGAAGGCGCCAACGTGGTCCTCAGCAATGTCCATGGGGACGCCGTGCAAAGTGACCTTAACCTTCCGGGCACCCATGTATTCTGTATGGAGCTGGAGAGTTTTCGTCTCCAGCACCACCCCGACCAGACGTTTAGCTTCGTCGGTCGTGCCCAGCAGGACGTCCCACATGGCACTACTCTTCCTCGCTACGGCCCTAGCCTTGATCTTAAGTGCTCCAATCGCTTCCTCAAAAGTATCCCTCGGCACTGCGATTAATCTTTGGGACTTGATATCCTTCGTAATCAACGTAATTATCCTTGTTTGGATATCCGCCAATTCTCCGGGGACCGAGACCAGCTCGGTGCCTTTTATGTAATCCGCGTATTTTACTCTCATCCTCTCGTAGTACTCCTCATCCTTATTTATAGGTTTTCCCCCTGTCCAACCAGAAGTTGACGGCTTAGGGGACCCGGGAGCTGATGACACTCCTTCCGGCGTTGGTACTACTGCTGCTGCTACTCTAGGTACTGAAGGGGGATTATCCCGAGGCGGTAATGCCCAATCCCCTCCTTTCCTCCCACCGAGGCCGTGGTGGGAGGAACGATCACATCTGGCCTATCGGAGGCCATTGCCTCCTAAGAGGCTAAGCGCGAGACACCTGCCTCCGGTGTTTCGCGTCCTTCGCAGGTCGCTACTTTACGCAGCCCAAGCAATAAACTTGGGTGGAGACCACAATGCCACACTTGACCAAAGTAATAGTAAGTATCACAGTGGAACAGATACTACACTTTGATCCAAACCAAACCGACCACGCAAACACAAAAAAGTCCGGTGGGGAAGGGCTGGTACTTATTTATTTTGCCAAAAGTACAAAATTCTGGCACAAGGCCAACAAATGGGAGGGGGAACAAAAACTTGGGTTGGTCTTCCGTAACTATCTTATACCTAGCTAATCCGATTCACGACCCATACATACGTTACAATTTTCTCATTCACCATAAAAATTTGTCCATCAACACTCATACCTATCAAGCACCAAAATACCGCAAAATCATACCGGGGACCTAAAAAAACACCCCAAATGTACATAAAAATTTGTGTTTTTACAATATATACAATATCTTACAAAAATAAATTTAAAACTTTATTCATGAAATGACATGATGGGAAGGGGGAATGAAGAAACAAAAAATCCCCAAAACAAAAGACAATTTCAAATGAATATATATACACAATGTTAGTAAGACCCAAACACACCCACATAATTAAAGAGGCCACTGTATTCTGCCATAAAAAGACAAAATCAAGCAGCTCTCTTTCTAAGGGGAATGGAGAAGCAGGGGGCAAAAATAAATTGGACTGGAGAATGTATAAGGCTGACCCAGCCGAGAGTGAAAACGGGACAAAATAATACTTGGACAATGGGAGTCTCGAACTGGATCATAACAAAAGCAATGGAGCCGGGAACAGGTCAGGACAAACACATCCACTCACATTAACTAGGCACAAAAAGAACTTCTACCTTAACCACGGGCGGGGTTCCAAAGGAATCCACCCCGATGCAACTAGCAGATCTAAAAGAGAAAATCAAGGCTAGCCCCGGTCACGCGAACCAGGCTCGCCGCATATACCCACCTTTCGCTGAACTCTGTCGGGTGCAGCCGTTTTCGTTCAGTTCTAATCTTAATTTTGAGCTGGTGCTCAAAATATCGGATTAGATCCTGATCCGAAAGACGACCTCCCCGCAAGACTTCCTCCAGACGCGTCATCCAAATCACCATTCTAGCCGTGGCCAGTAGCGACAGAAACACCATCCGCTTCACTCCAGAGTACGGGGGCGACACATTGTCCACAGCGTATGCGCGATCAATGAGCACAAGCTCCCGCGGCGCGATACGAGCAGTCAACTCGCCGACACGCGCCCACAACGGGCGAACGCGCGAACAATGGAAGAAGGCGTGCGCAGACGTCTCCTTAATTCCAAGGACGCAACGTTCACAATCTGGCAAATCCGCCAGGCCCATTGCGAAACGCTTGTCATTGAGAGACAAACCATTCCGAGCCAATCGCCAGGTCAGAGAAAACTCAGAGTTGTTGAGCCAATCCGCACCTGGCGCCCAAGACCAATGAGAGCGATACTCCTCCCTCGACATGCCGAGCTTACTCCACAGTTCATCCTTCACGGCGCCCTCCACTAATCCCCGATAGAAGATTCTCCTAGGCCGTGAAAGGTCACTGGACCATGGAATGGCCCGAAGGGCCGTCAGACATTCGAGCAGGAATTTCGGCCGCCCCCAAGGCCTATTGCTAGGCCTTAGGAGCGGGGGAGTGACAGTGAGGCTAGGGAACATGTCCCTCACTACCCCCGCAAGCAACCGATCTTCCTCCAACGCGCGCCTGAGGAATGCCAACCTCGAAGCGAGCACGTGGCTCCTCAAGTGTGGCATCCCCAGACCCCCTTGACACGGACGGAGGCAACAGACTCCTTTGTCGACCATGTGTTTGCGTCCTCTCCAAAGACAGGAGAATAGCAAACGCTCGAGCGCCTTCTCATGATCGTCACAAAGGGGAAGTACAGACAGCCGGTAAAGGATTCTGGGAAAGAGGTATGTATTACACACCTCCGCCAGACCCTTCACGGAGAGACTCCGTCGACGCCAAATCTCGACCGACGCGCCGACCTTTGCCTGTACTTCTGACCAGTTTTTCTCCAACTGTAAGTCCGGACCGAACCAAACTCCGAGGAGCTTGACCGGCCCGTCCGTCCAGTCGAAGGGCCCCGGGAGGGAAACACCCTTCCAGGCACCTAACCGCAAGCCGGACGACTTGTCGCGGTTAATTCTGGCCCCTGTTACCTGTTCGTACCGTTCAAGCGCCTTCTGTACCGCCCTTATGTCCCTGCGGGAGGACACAAAGGTCGTTACGTCATCGGCGTACGCGGAAACCCTGGCTCGAGCTCCACCAGGGACAGCAATTCCACGCAGGACCGGACTGCACGTCTCGTCCCTTAGCCGGCGAAGGAGAGGCTCCAACGCCAGGACGTAAAGGAGAGGCGACAGTGGACAACCCTGTCGGACCGACCTAGACAGCGCGAAAGCGCTCGACAGCTTCCCGTTCACCTGTACCACAGCCTTGGGGAGCGATACAGAAGGCTAATCCAGCGGCTGAAGTCGGGTTTGAATCCGGCGGCCTGCAGGACAGCAGCCAGGTAGCCATGGTCAATCCTATCAAATGCCTTGGACTGATCCAAATTGATCAGCGCGGCCTCTTCGTCGTCTTCTACACCCTCTACGATCGTGCGGATCAAGTGCAGGTTGCTCTGAATTGTTCGTCCCTTCACAGAACAAGTCTGATCCGGTTCCAACAGAGACTCGGCAACTAGCTGCAAGCGATTCGTCAGGATCTTGGCCAAAATCTTTAACTCTGTGTTTAGCAGAGTTATGGGCCTGTAATCATCTAATCCCCGCCCAACCTTCTTGCCTTTTCCCAACAGCGTGATCACGCCCCTGGTGATCCGACCGGGGATGGACCCCTGCCGAAACCAGTGGTTGAACACGACAGTCAAGAGCGGGACAAAAAGGTGCGACATCCTCAAGTACAATTCATAGGGCAAACCATCCAAACCTGGCGACTTGCCACTGCCGGTCTTCTTCAAAGCCGCGTAGACTTCGTCCTCCGTAATCTCCTTCGCAGCTAGCCGCTTCAGCCGGCAAAAGCCGGGGAAAGTCAGCCAAATAGCTGCGAAACTCCTCGTCACGGAGACCAGGCTCCTTGGTAAACCGGTGTTCGAAATGCTGCCGGAACGCCTCGCACATGTCGTCGGTGGACCGAAGGAGATGCCCTCCGGGTCGCGCACCTCTCGAATGTACCGATCGCCGGCCCGACGAATTTCTTCCTTGCGCAGTTCTGCGCCCATGTTCACAGCTTCGGAAGACATCTTGCTTAACTTAGCTCTAATTACCTGGCCCATATAGCGCTCGCTAGTCGTGCGCCTCAGGGCCTCCCTGGCTAAGGCTATCTCTAGGGGATCCCCACCAGCCTCCGCCCGGGCGAAATTAGCACTAAGTGTCTTTGCCTCCGCAGCCTTATCTAGTTTGAGCCGCTGGCTATATTTGGTGGCGAAAGACCTAATGGAGTCCTTAAGGTTAACCCACCACTTATTCCCAATGACTCGCCCAATTAACGCCCGCTGAACTAGTTTTGTCAGCTGGTCACGAAAGTCCCGCCTGTCCAGTAAGGACTGATTGAACTTCCAATAACCAGCCAACCTAGGCCTAAAGTCTAACACCACACGGGCACAAACGAGTTTGTGGTCCGTGTAGCCTAGCCAGTGGAACGTTGGACATTCTAAGAAGTCTATGTCGGCCACTCTCACTAACATCCTATCCAGGTACGCAGATACCCGGGTAGAAGGCCAATTAAGCGCCCACGTCCACATACTCCCATCCGGATGATCGACCCGGTATCTATCGACGAGACCAAATTCGTCGATCAGATCAACCAGGCTACGATCATCATTCCTCCCGCTAGCGCCCCTCCCTCTATCCCATTTGGGGGTTAGGATGGCATTCCAGTCCCCAACTAAGATTAGCCGTGTTGAATGCACCATAAAGGGCTCCAACAGCCGAAAGAAAGAGACACGCTCACCTTGCTTATTGGGCGCATAAACCACAATCAGCCGGAACAATTTGCTTTTCACTGCAATATCGGCCACGATCAGCCGGCCCTCGGCACCGACATGGACAAGGTCAACCTTCGCGTCCAGGGTACGCTTGACCAGCAAAGAAACACCTCTGGCTTGCCGGCTCCCATATGCTGAATAGACGACAAAGTCGTTAGACAGCACACAAGAGTCGACTTCGCAAACAAAGTGAGTCTCTTGGATCGCGGCCACATCCACGCCGAAGGACAAGAGGTCACGAAGCAGGCGAGCCGCCTTACCCCGATCCCTCAGCCCTTCGCATTCAAGCTGGCTATCTTAATAGACATCTTTTAAACCTGAAAAAGAAAAAAGAAAAAACAGGCAACAAAGGCTCTCTAATTGCATACGGTACGGAAATCTTTAGCAGAAAGGACCCCGACGGACTGTCCTAGGGAACCCGTTCCTACATCGGACGTAATCCGCCCGTCTAGGACAATCCCGCCGACGTCCGTGGGGTAAGTTAGTTTTACCACCCTATAAAGACTGGGGTGGAGTAAAACAGGGAACCTCCCCGCACAATTTTTTGACATTTTTTTAAGTTCAGGAGTATTCTCCTGAACCATCCTGATTTTTGGATAGAGTCTCTTGACTTCGGAAATGTGGTCCCAGACCCTCAGGTTACCCCCGGTATTTCTCACAAGGGTAATTACTCCTGGGGCCTGGGAAAAGTTCCTGGGATCCTCCACCGAAACGCCGTCCACCGAGGTCAGCCTCAGCAGGGGTTTTAGTAACTTGCGCCTCTGGGAGGACCATTCTGAGGCAACGTCCTCATTCACTCTCATGAGTGCTTCCCCTGGGGCAGGGCTTTTTTCTTTTTTGCCCGAGTGGGAGTGGGCATAGGAGAAGGGGAGGGAGTGGGGGTTGAAGATGCAGGTCTTAGTGGGGTCAATTTAAAGGCTGGGGACTGGGAAGCTTTCCGCGGGGACGAGGGAAGGCTCCTTGCCTTTTGGGCATAACTTTGCCTCTCCGGAGAAGCAGGCAGAGACGAGCACTTGGGTGTTGAAGGAATCCTTTTCTCCCTACTTCTGCTTCTCCGCCTGCTTTTCGGGCTCTCTCGATGCTCCTCCTCTCTGTCTTCCCTGCCGCGTTTCAGGGATGAGGATCTCTGTACCTCCATCCGTTCTTCTTCCTCCGGTTCTTCAATTTGGGGAGGTTTTTTCACCTTCCCCTGTTTAGGAGGCGATTTTACCGCTGCGGGCTCCTTTGTATTTGCAGGAGCCTTGGCAGGTGACGGCACCTTCACAGGTGAAGGCGTTTTAGTCTTCTTCCTTGCCACCACCTGCCACTCGCCCTCCTTGTTTGCTCCTGGTGCTGGTGCTGATGATGCTGATGTTGGTGTTGGAGGTGCTGATTTTCCCTTCTCCGCCGGTCCATCCTGCCTCTTGGTTGGCTGGGCCTTCGGGGCCGGATTCTTTGTTGGGCACGCCTTAGCGACGTGATCCGCCGCCCCACAGGCCCAACAGCAGGGTTTCCTGCCCTCAACAATTACAAAAATCGCACGCTTCCTGCAGGTGAGGATGTTTGGAATTTCAGCGATCTTTTCCTTGGAAAGGGTCACCTGCAGGGCCATGTCCCCGGACAGGAAACCCGCCTTGGAGCGCAACGCCGAGACCTCCGCAACCTTTCCATACTGGGCAAAAAAGGCCCCAATATGGTCCTGGGAAATGTCCATGGGGACGCCGTGTAATGTAATTTTTCACCTTACGCGTCCCCATGTACTCCGTTGAAACAGGAGTGTTTTGGTCTCCAGGACCACTCCGGACAGCTGCCTGGCCTCCTCGGCCGAGCCAAGCAGGACGTCCCATGTAGCGCCAGTTCGTCTCGCTATAGCCTTGGCTTTGATTTCTAGGGTCTTAATGGCCTCTTCAAACTTCTCCCTGTTAATCCCCACCAACTTGTGAGTTTTGGGGTCCTTCGTAATGAGGGATATGATCCTGGCCTCGACCACCGCCAACTCTTCTGGTACCGACAACAGCTCTGTGCCCGAAATGTAGTTTGCGTATTTGTTTTTCCGCAGCTCTTCATAGTAAGTTTCCCCCTTCATCGGGACCTTTCCTCCTTTCCATCCAGAGGTAGAAGGTTTGGGGGAGGCTGGCACTGCCGCTGGTACCGGTCCGGGTCCTTCTGCTGGTACTTCTACGGAGGGTGACTCCCGTGGCGGTAATTGCCAGTCACCCTCCTTTCCTCCCACCGACGCCGTGGTGGGGGGAACGACATTCCACCGGCCCATCTGTGGCCATTGCCACAAAGTGGCCGAACACCGGACAACTGTTTTTCCGGTGTTTCGCGCGAGAAACGCTACTTTACCGTGGCCCGAGCTATAAACTCGGGCTGGAAAACCAGATTGTCAAGAAACAAGGAACTAACAAATATCACTGCGGAACAAATGTCAAACCTTGTTCTTATTACCATTCACCACACAACAAAAAGCCGGGTGGGGAAGGGCTGGTACTTATTTATTACGTAAAAGTACATAATTCTGGCACAAGGCCAACAAATGGGAGGGGGAACAAAAACTTGGGTTGGTCTTCCGTAACTATCTTATACCTAGCTAATCCGATTCACGACCCATACATACGTTACAATTTTCTCATTCACCATAAAAATTTGTCCATCAACACTCATACCTATCAAGCACCAAAATACCGCAGTAACATACCAGGGACCTAAAAACGCCCCAAATGTACATAAAAATTTGTTTATTTACAATATTTACAATAGTGTACAAAAATAAATTTAAAACTTTATTCATGAAATGACATGATGGGAAGGGGGAATGAAGAGACAAAAAATCCCCAAAACAAAAACAATTTCAAATGAATATATATACACAATGTTAGTAAGACCCAAACACACCCACATAATTAAAGAGGCCACTGTATTCTGCCTTAAAAGGAACAAAATCAAGCAGCTCTCTTTCTAAGGGGAATGGAGAAGCAGGGAACAAAATAAATTGGACTGGAGAATATATAAGGCTGACCCAGCCGAGAATGAAAACGGGACAAAATAACAATGGACAATGGGAATCTCGAACTGGATCATAACAAAAGTAATGGAGCCGGGAACAGGCTAGGACAAACACATTCACTCACATTAACTAGGCACAAAAAAGACTTCTTACCTTAACCACGGGCGGGGTTCCAAAGGAATCCACCCCGATGCAACTAGCAGATCTAAAAGAGAAAATCAAGGCTAGCCCCGGTCACGCGAACCAGGCTCGCCGCATATACCCACCTTTCGCTGAACTCTGTCGGGTGCAGCCGTTTTCGTTCAGTTCTAATCTTAATTTTGAGCTGGTGCTCAAAATATCGGATTAGATCCTGATCCGAAAGACGACCGCCCCGCAAGACTTCCTCCAGACGCGTCATCCAAATCACCATTCTAGCCGTGGCCAGTAGCGACAGAAACACCATCCGCTTCACTCCACAGTACCAGGGCGACACATTGTCCACAGCGTATGCGCGATCAATGAGCACAAGCTCCCGCGGCGCGATACGAGCAGTCAACTCGCCAACACGCGCCCACAACGGGCGAACGCGCGAACAATGGAAGAAGGCGTGCGCAGACGTCTCCTTAATTCCAAGGACGCAACGTTCACAATCTGGCAAATCCGCCAGGCCCATTGCGAAACGCTTGTCGTTGAGAGACAAACCATTCCGAGCCAATCGCCAGGTCAGAGAAAACTCAGAGTTGTTGAGCCAATCCGCACCTGGCGCCCAAGACCAATGAGAGCGATACTCCTCTCCCGACATGCCGAGCTTACTCCACAGTTCATCCTTCACGGCGCCCTCCACTAATCCCCGATAGAAGATTCTCCTAGGCCGTGAAAGGTCACTGGACCATGGAATGGCCCGAAGCGCCGTCAGACATTCGAGCAGGAATTTCGGCCGCCCCCAAGGCCTATTGCTAGTCCTCAGGAGCGGGGGAGTGATAGTGAGGCTAGGGAACATGTCCCTCACTACCCCCGCAAGCAACCGATCTTCCTCCAACGCGCGCCTGAGGAATGCCAACCTCGAAGCGAGCACGTGGCTCCTCAAGTGTGGCATCCCCAGACCCCCTTGACACGGACGGAGGCAACAGACTCCTTTGTCGACCATGTGTTTGCGTCCTCTCCAAAGACAGGAGAATAGCAAACGCTCGAGCGCCTTCTCATGATCGTCACAAAGGGGAAGTACAGACAGCCGGTAAAGGATTCTGGGAAAGAGGTATGTATTACACACCTCCGCCAGACCCTTCACGGAGAGACTCCGTCGACGCCAAATCTCGACCGACGCGCCGACCTTTGCCTGTACTTCAGACCAGTTTTTCTCCAACTGTAAGTCCGGACCGAACCAAACTCCGAGGAGCTTGACCGGCCCGTCCGTCCAGTCGAAGGGCCCCGGGAGGGAAACACCCTTCCAGGCACCTAACCGCAAGCCGGACGACTTGTCGCGGTTAATTCTGGCCCCTGTTACCTGTTCGTACCGTTCAAGCGCCTTCTGTACCGCCCTTATGTCCCTGCGGGAGGACACAAAGGTCGTTACGTCATCGGCGTACGCGGAAACCCTGGCTCGAGCTCCACCAGGGACAGCAATTCCACGCAGGACCGGACTGCACGTCTCGTCCCTTAGCCGGCGAAGGAGAGGCTCCAACGCCAGGACGTAAAGGAGAGGCGACAGTGGACAACCCTGTCGGACCGACCTAGACAGCGCGAAAGCGCTCGACAGCTTCCCGTTCACCTGTACCACAGCCTTGGGGGAGCGATACAGAAGGCTAATCCAGCGGCTGAAGTCGGGTTTGAATCCGGCGGCCTGCAGGACAGCAGCCAGGTAGCCATGGTCAATCCTATCAAATGCCTTGGACTGATCCAAATTGATCAGCGCGGCCTCTTCGTCGTCTTCTACACCCTCTACGATCGTGCGGATCAAGTGCAGGTTGCTCTGAATTGTTCGTCCCTTCACAGAACAAGTCTGATCCGGTTCCAACAGAGACTCGGCAACTAGCTGCAAGCGATTCGTCAGGATCTTGGCCAAAATCTTTAACTCTGTGTTTAGCAGAGTTATGGGCCTGTAATCATCTAATCCCCGCCCAACCTTCTTGCCTTTTCCCAACAGCGTGATCACGCCCCTGGTGATCCGACCGGGGATGGACCCCTGCCGAAACCAGTGGTTGAACACGACAGTCAAGAGCGGGACAAAAAGGTGCGACATCCTCAAGTACAATTCATAGGGCAAACCATCCAAACCTGGCGACTTGCCACTGCCGGTCTTCTTCAAAGCCGCGTAGACTTCGTCCTCCGTAATCTCCCCTTCGCAGCTAGCCGCTTCAGCCGGCAAAAGCCGGGGAAAGTCAGCCAAATAGCTGCGAAACTCCTCGTCACGGAGACCAGGCTCCTTGGTAAACCGGTGTTCGAAATGCTGCCGGAACGCCTCGCACATGTCGTCGGTGGACCTAAGGAGATGCCCCTCCGGGTCGCGCACTTCTCGAATGTACCGATCGCCGGCCCGACGAATTTCTTCCTTGCGCAGTTCTGCGCCCATGTTCACAGCTTCGGAAGACATCTTGCTTAACTTAGCTCTAATTACCTGACCCATATAGCGCTCGCTAGTCGTGCGCCTCAGGGCCTCCCTGGCTAAGGCTATCTCGAGGGGATCCCCACCAGCCTCCGCCCGGGCGAAATTAGCACTAAGTGTCTTTGCCTCCGCAGCCTTATCTAGTTTGAGCCGCTGGCTATATTTGGTGGCAAAAGACCTAATGGAGTCCTTAAGGTTAACCCACCACTTATTCCCAATGACTCGCCCAATTAACGCCCGCTGAACTAGTTTTGTCAGCTGGTCACGAAAGTCCCGCCTGTCCAGTAAGGACTGATTGAACTTCCAATAACCAGCCAACCTAGGCCTAAAGTCTAACACCACACGGGCACAAACGAGTTTGTGGTCCGTGTAGCCTAGCCAGTGGAACGTTGGACATTCTAAGAAGTCTATGTCGGCCACTCTCACTAACATCCTATCCAGGTACGCAGATACCCGGGTAGAAGGCCAATTAAGCGCCCACGTCCACATACTCCCATCCGGATGATCGACCCGGTATCTATCGACGAGACCAAATTCGTCGATCAGATCAACCAGGCTACGATCATCATTCCTCCCGCTAGCGCCCCTCCCTCTATCCCATTTGGGGGTTAGGATGGCATTCCAGTCCCCAACTAAGATTAGCCGTGTTGAATGCACCATAAAGGGCTCCAACAGCCGAAAGAAAGAGACACGCTCACCTTGCTTATTGGGCGCATAAACCACAATCAGCCGGAACAATTTGCTTTTCACTGCAATATCGGCCACGATCAGCCGGCCCTCGGCACCGACATGGACAAGGTCAACCTTCGCGTCCAGGGTACGCTTGACCAGCAAAGAAACACCTCTGGCTTGCCGGCTCCCATATGCTGAATAGACGACAAAGTCGTTAGACAGCACACACGAGTCGACTTCGCAAACAAAGTGAGTCTCTTGGATCGCGGCCACATCCACGCCGAAGGACAAGAGGTCACGAAGCAGGCGAGCCGCCTTACCCCGATCCCTCAGGCCCTTCGCATTCAAGCTGGCTATCTTAATAGACATCTTTTAAACCTGAAACGAAAAAACAAAGAACATGCAACAAAGGCACTAGACGCATACGGGGCGAAAATCTCGGGCAGACAGGACCCCGACGGACTGTCCCAGGGAACCAGTTCCTATGTCGGACGTAATCCGTCCGTCTGAGACAATACCGCCGACGTCCGTGGGGTAAGTTAGCTTTACCACCCTATATACCGAGGGGTGGAGCAAAACTGGGAACCGACCCGCACAATTTTTGGACATTTTTTTAAGCTCCGGCGTGTTGTCCTTATAAATGTTTATTTTGGGGTACATTTTTACCACTTCTGAGATGTGATCCCAGACCCTGAGATTTCCCCCGGTGCTCCGCACCAGGGTAATAACGCCCGGGGCCTGGGGAAAGTTCAGCGGATTCTCCGTGGAGAGATCATCCACAGTAGTTAGCTTCAAGAGCGGCTTCAAGAGTTTTCTCCTCTGCGAAGACCACTCTGTTGCTATGCTGTCGTCCACCCTCATGAGTGCTTGTCCTTGAGGGAGTCCTCTTTTCTTTTTGGACCGAACGGGAGTGGGTACAGGAGAAGGGGAGGGAGAGGGGGTTGAGTCACTGGTTTTTTCAGGGGGGTCAACTTAAAGGTAGGGGGCTGGGCCGCTTTCCGCGGGGATGAGGGCAGACTTCTTGCTTTCTGCATAGGAGTGTCGGACCGGCGAGACCGGCAATGAAGAGCATTTCTCCGTTCTCCTTCCTCTCACCGGACTCCTACTTCTCCTCCGGCTCTTTATGTTCTCCTGATTTACTTCTTCGTCCTCTCCTCCCTCGTTTCAAAGACGACGCTCTTTCCACGTCCATCTTTTCCACCGTGTCCTTTCTGGGTGAGGAATTTCTTTCCTTTCCTTGTTTGGTCACTGCTTTCACAGGTGAGGGCTCCTTTTGTTTCACCGGTGCCTTAACAGGAGACGGCACCTTCACCGGCACCTTTGCCGGAGAAGGCGTTTTACCCTTCTTCCTGCTAACCACCTGCCACTCACCCTCCTTGCCCGCTGCCGGTGAAGATGGAGCTGGTGTTGTTGGTGGAGCTGATGTTGCTGGAGTCGCTTGCGGCTGCTTGGTTGGTTGGGTCTTTGGGGCCGGATTCTTGGTCGGGCAGACCTTCGCGACATGATCCGCCGCCCCACAGACCCAACAGCAAGGCTTTCTGCCTTCGACTAACACAAAAATTGCCCGCTTCCTGCAGGTAAGGACATTCGGGATCTCTGCTATTTTTTCCCTACTCAGGGTTACCTGCAGGGCCATGTCCCCTGTCAGGAAACCCGCCTTTGAACGTAAGGCCGAGACTTCGGCAACCCTACCATACTGGGCAAAAAAGGCCCCGATGTGGTCCTGGGAAATGTCTAAGGGGACGCCGTGCAATATAATTTTTGCCTTGCGCATCCCCATATACTCCGTCTGAAATTGGAGCGTTTTGGTCTCCAGGACCACACCGGCCAGCTGCTTGGCCTCCTCGGCCGAACCAAGCAGAACGTCCCACCTGGCTCCGCTTCGCCTCTCCACGGCCCTGGCTTTGATCTTTAACGTCTTAATGGCCTCCTCAAATGTATCCCTATTAATCCCCACATACTTGTGGGTTTTGGGGTCCTTCGTTGTGAGGGATAAAATTCTAGCCTCGATACTGGCCAACTCTTCTGGCACCGACAAAAGTTCCGTGCCAGAGATATAACTTGCGTATTTCTCCCTCAAATCCTCGTAGTAAGCTTCCCCCTCATTGGGACCTTTCCTTCTTTCCAGCCGGCGGTAGAAGGTTTGGGGAGGCTGACACTACTGCTGGTACTGTTCCGGGTCCTTCTGTTGAACCTAGTACTTCTACGGAGGGTGACTCCCGTGGCGGTAACTGCCAGTCACCCTCCTTTCCTCCCACCGACGCCGTGGTGGGAGGAACGACCTCATCCGGCCCATTCGAGGCCATTGCCACCAAAGTGGCCGAACACCGGACAACTTCTTTCCGGTGTTTCGCGTTGAAAACGCTACTTTTACGCAAGCCCGAGCTATAAACTCGGGCCGGAAATCCGTATGTCCAAGATACAAAGTCACTGCAATATCACGAAGGAACAAAACAGCTCTTTGCTCTTACCTTCACAACCCCCAAAACAAAAAGTCAAGAGGGTGGGGAAGGGCTGGTACTTATTTATTTGCCAACAAAGTACAAATTCTGGCTAAAGGCCAAACAATGGGGAGGGGGAACAAAAACTTGGGTTGGTCTTCCGTAACTATCTTATACCTAGCTAATCAGATTCACGACCCATACATACGTTACAATTTTCTCATTCACCATAAAAATTTGTCCATCAACACTCATACCTATCAAGCACCAAAATACCGCAAAATCATACCGGGGACCTAAAAAACACCCCAAATGTACATAAAAATTTGTGTTTTTACAATATTTACAATAGTGTACAAAAATAAATTTAAAACTTTATTCATGAAATGACATGATGGGGAGGGGGAATGAAGAAACAAAAATCCCCAAAACAGAAACAATTTCAAATGAATATATATACACAATGTTAGTAAGACCCAAACACACCCACATAATTAAAGAGGCCACTGTATTCTGCCTTTAAAAAAGGACAAAATCAAGCAGCTCTCTTTCTAAGGGGAATGGATAAGCAGGGGGCAAAAATAAATTGGACTGGAGAATGTATAAGGCTGACCCAGCCGAGAGTGAAAACGGGACAAAATAATACTTGGACAATGGGAATCTCGAACTGGATCATAACAAAAGCAATGGAGCCGGGAACAGGCGAGGACAAACACATTCACTCACATTAACTAGGCACAAAAGAGACTTCTACCTTAACCACGGGCGGGGTTCCAAAGGAATCCACCCCGATGCAACTAGCAGATCTAAAAGAGAAAATCAAGGCTAGCCCCGGTCACGCGAACCAGGCTCGCCGCATATACCCACCTTTCGCTGAACTCTGTCGGGTGCAGCCGTTTCCGTTCAGTTCTAATCTTAATTTTGAGCTGGTGCTCAAAATATCGGATTAGATCCTGATCCGAAAGACGACCGCCCCGCAAGACTTCCTCCAGACGCGTCATCCAAATCACCATTCTAGCCGTGGCCAGTAGCGACAGAAACACCATCCGCTTCACTCCAGAGTACGGGGGCGACACATTGTCCACAGCGTATGCGCGATCAATGAGCACAAGCTCCCGCGGCGCGATACGAGCAGTCAACTCGCCGACACGCGCCCACAACGGGCGAACGCGCGAACAATGGAAGAAGGCGTGCGCAGACGTCTCCTTAATTCCAAGGACGCAACGTTCACAATCTGGCAAATCCGCCAGGCCCATTGCGAAACGCTTGTCGTTGAGAGACAAACCATTCGAGCCAATCGCCAGGTCAGAGAAAACTCAGAGTTGTTGAGCCAATCCGCACCTGGCGCCCAAGACCAATGAGAGCGATACTCCTCCCTCGACATGCCGAGCTTACTCCACAGTTCATCCTTCACGGCGCCCTCCACTAATCCCCGATAGAAGATTCTCCTAGGCCGTGAAAGGTCACTGGACCATGGAATGGCCCGAAGGGCCGTCAGACATTCGAGCAGGAATTTCGGTCGCCCCCAAGGCCTATTGCTAGTCCTCAGGAGCGGGGGAGTGATAGTGAGGCTAGGGAACATGTCCCTCACTACCCCCGCAAGCAACCGATCTTCCTCCAACGCGCGCCTGAGGAATGCCAACCTCGAAGCGAGCACGTGGCTCCTCAAGTGTGGCATCCCCAGACCCCCTTGACACGGACGGAGGCAACAGACTCCTTTGTCGACCATGTGTTTGCGTCCTCTCCAAAGACAGGAGAATAGCAAACGCTCGAGCGCCTTCTCATGATCGTCACAAAGGGGAAGTACAGACAGCCGGTAAAGGATTCTGGGAAAGAGGTATGTATTACACACCTCCGCCAGACCCTTCACGGAGAGACTCCGTCGACGCCAAATCTCGACCGACGCGCCGACCTTTGCCTGTACTTCTGACCAGTTTTTCTCCAACTGTAAGTCCGGACCGAACCAAACTCCGAGGAGCTTGACCGGCCCGTCCGTCCAGTCGAAGGGCCCCGGGAGGGAAACACCCTTCCAGGCACCTAACCGCAAGCCGGACGACTTGTCGCGGTTAATTCTGGCCCCTGTTACCTGTTCGTACCGTTCAAGCGCCTTCTGTACCGCCCTTATGTCCCTGCGGGAGGACACAAAGGTCGTTACGTCATCGGCGTACGCGGAAACCCTGGCTCGAGCTCCTCCAGGGACAGCAATTCCACGCAGGACCGGACTGCACGTCTCGTCCCTTAGCCGGCGAAGGAGAGGCTCCAACGCCAGGACGTAAAGGAGAGGCGACAGTGGACAACCCTGTCGGACCGACCTAGACAGCGCGAAAGCGCTCGACAGCTTCCCGTTCACCTGTACCACAGCCTTGGGGGAGCGATACAGAAGGCTAATCCAGCGGCTGAAGTCGGGTTTGAATCCGGCGGCCTGCAGGACAGCAGCCAGGTAGCCATGGTCAATCCTATCAAATGCCTTGGACTGATCCAAATTGATCAGCGCGGCCTCTTCGTCGTCTTCTACACCCTCTACGATCGTGCGGATCAAGTGCAGGTTGCTCTGAATTGTTCGTCCCTTCACAGAACAAGTCTGATCCGGTTCCAACAGAGACTCGGCAACTAGCTGCAAGCGATTCGTCAGGATCTTGGCCAAAATCTTTAACTCTGTGTTTAGCAGAGTTATGGGCCTGTAATCATCTAATCCCCGCCCAACCTTCTTGCCTTTTCCCAACAGCGTGATCACGCCCCTGGTGATCCGACCGGGGATGGACCCCTGCCGAAACCAGTGGTTGAACACGACAGTCAAGAGCGGGACAAAAAGGTGCGACATCCTCAAGTACAATTCATAGGGCAAACCATCCAAACCTGGCGACTTGCCACTGCCGGTCTTCTTCAAAGCCGCGTAGACTTCGTCCTCCGTAATCTCCCCTTCGCAGCTAGCCGCTTCAGCCGGCAAAAGCCGGGGAAAGTCAGCCAAATAGCTGCGAAACTCCTCGTCACGGAGACCAGGCTCCCTTGGTAAACCGGTGTTCGAAATGCTGCCGGAACGCCTCGCACATGTCGTCAGTGGACCTAAGGAGATGTCCCTCCGGGTCGCGCACCTCTCGAATGTACCGATCGCCGGCCCGACGAATTTCTTCCTTGCGCAGTTCTGCGCCCATGTTCACAGCTTCGGAAGACATCTTGCTTAACTTAGCTCTAATTACCTGGCCCATATAGCGCTCGCTAGTCGTGCGCCTCAGGGCCTCCCTGGCTAAGGCTATCTCTAGGGGATCCCCACCAGCCTCCGCCCGGGCGAAATTAGCACTAAGTGTCTTTGCCTCCGCAGCCTTATCTAGTTTGAGCCGCTGGCTATATTTGGTGGCGAAAGACCTAATGGAGTCCTTAAGGTTAACCCACCACTTATTCCCAATGACTCGCCCAATTAACGCCCGCTGAACTAGTTTTGTCAGCTGGTCACGAAAGTCCCGCCTGTCCAGTAAGGACTGATTGAACTTCCAATAACCAGCCAACCTAGGCCTAAAGTCTAACACCACACGGGCACAAACGAGTTTGTGGTCCGTGTAGCCTAGCCAGTGGAACGTTGGACATTCTACGAAGTCTATGTCGGCCACTCTCACTAACATCCTATCCAGGTACGCAGATACCCGGGTAGAAGGCCAATTAAGCGCCCACGTCCACATACTCCCATCCGGATGATCGACCCGGTATCTATCGACGAGACCAAATTCGTCGATCAGATCAACCAGGCTACGATCATCATTCCTCCCGCTAGCGCCCCTCCCTCTATCCCATTTGGGGGTTAGGATGGCATTCCAGTCCCCAACTAAGATTAGCCGTGTTGAATGCACCATAAAGGGCTCCAACAGCCGAAAGAAAGAGACACGCTCACCTTGCTTATTGGGCGCATAAACCACAATCAGCCGGAACAATTTGCTTTTCACTGCAATATCGGCCACGATCAGCCGGCCCTCGGCACCGACATGGACAAGGTCAACCTTCGCGTCCAGGGTACGCTTGACCAGCAAAGAAACACCTCTGGCTTGCCGGCTCCCATATGCTGAATAGACGACAAAGTCGTTAGACAGCACACAAGAGTCGACTTCGCAAACAAAGTGAGTCTCTTGGATCGCGGCCACATCCACGCCGAAGGACAAGAGGTCACGAAGCAGGCGAGCCGCCTTACCCCGATCCCTCAGGCCCTTCGCATTCAAGCTGGCTATCTTAATAGACATCTTTTAGTTCTGAAACGAAAAAACAAAGAAACATGCAACAAGGCTCTAGTCGCATACGGGGTAGAAATCTCGGGCAGAGGGGACCCCGACGGACTGTCCTAGGGACCCTGTACCAATGTCGGACGTAATCCGTCCGTCTAGGACAATCCCGCCGACGTCGGTGGGATATGTTAGTTTTACCACCCTATATAAACTGGGGTGGAGTAAAACGGGGAACCTCCCCGAACAATTTAGCGACATTTTTCTTAATTCAGGAGTCTTTTCCCTGACCATACAAATATTTGGGAAGCTCCTTTGGGCTTCCGCAATGTGCTCCCAGACCCGCAGGTTGCCACCGGTATTTCTTATCAGGGTGATGACACCTGGGGCCTGGGAGAAGTTCTTTGGGTCCTCAGTGGATAACCCATCCACTGAGGTGAGCTTAAGGAGTGGTCTTAGCAGCTTACGACGCTGTGACGACCACCCCGAAGAAATGTCCTCCTTCACCTTCATCAGCGCCTCCCCACGCGGGAGGTTCATCTTCTTCTTCGCCTTACTGGGAGTGGGAATAGGAGCAGGGGAGGATGTGGGAGTTAAGGAACTGATTTTCCTAAGGGGGGTCAAAAAGGGGGTTGGGGACTGGGCAGCTTTACGCGGGGACGCGGGAAGGCTTCTCGCCTTATCCGCATAAGTAGTTCTTGCAGGCGACACCGGAGCTGAGGCACATTTTTCTCTGCTGGGCTTTTTTTTCCCTGCTCCTACTTCTTCTGCGGGCCTTGGGAGTATCCTTTCGTTCTTCCACCTCCTCCTCTCTCCCCCGCTTTAGGGAAGCCGATCTATCAACTTCCATTGGAAGATCCTTTTTCGGGGAAGGACTCCTCTCCTTTCTTTGTTTGGGGGGAGACTTTTAGGAGGCGACTCCTTGGGTTTCACCGGCGTCTTGGCAGGTGGAGGCACCTTCTCTGGGGACGGTGTTTTGCCCTTCTTTCTGCCCACCACCTGCCATTCGCCCTCCTTGTTGCCCACGGGAGCTTGCGTGGGTGAAGCTGTTTGGGCCTTCCTTTTCTTTTGCCGCTGGCTGCTGCTTAGTTGGTTGAGCTGGTTGGGTTTTTGGGGTCGGATTCTTGGACGGGCAGACCCTCGCGACATGGTCCGCCGCCCCGCAGACCCAACAGCACGGCTTCCTCCCTTCAACTATCACATAAATGACCCGACCTCTGCAGGTGAGCGTGTTGGGAACTTTGGCTATCTTTTCCTTAGACATCGTCACCAGCAGGGTCATGTCTCCCGTAATATAGCCTGCCTTAGACCGTAGCGAGGAGACTCCGGCCACCTTCCCAAAGTTAGCAAAGAAGGCGCCAACGTGGTCCTCAGTAATGTCCATGGGGACGCCGTGCAAAGTGACCTTAACCTTCCGGGCACCCATGTATTCTGTATGGAGCTGGAGAGTTTTCGTCTCCAGCACCACCCCGACCAGACGTTTAGCTTCGTCGGTCGTGCCCAGCAGGACGTCCCACATGGCACTACTCTTCCTCGCTACGGCCCTAGCCTTGATCTTAAGTGCCCCAATTGCTTCTTCAAAAGTATCCCTCGGCACTGCAATTAATCTCTGGGACTTGATATCCTTAGTGATGAGAGTAATAGTTCTAGTTTGGATGTCCGCCAGTTCTCCGGGGACCGAGACCAGCTCGGTGCCTTTTATGTATTCCGCGTACTTTATCCTCATCCTCTCGTAGTACTCCTCATCCTTATTTATAGGTTTTCCCCCTGTCCAACCAGAAGTTGAAGGCTTGGGGGACCCGGGAGCTGATGGCACTCCTTCCGGCGTTGGTACTACTGCTGCTGCTACTCTAGGTACTGAAGGGGGATTATCCCGAGGCGGTAATGCCCAATCCCCCTCCTTTCCACCCACCGAGGCCGTGGTGGGAGGAACGATCACATCTGGCCTATCGGAGGCCATTGCCTCCTAAGAGGCTAAGCGCGAGACACCTGCCTCCGGTGTTTCGCGTCCTTCTCAGTCGCTACTTTACGCAGCCCAAGCAATAAACTTGGGTGGAGACCACAATGCCACACTTGACCAAAGTAATAGTAAGTATCACTATGGAACAGATACTACACTTTGATCCAAACTAAACCGACCACACAAACACAAAAAAGTCCGGTGGGGAAGGGCTGGTACTTATTTATTTTGCCAAAAGTACAAAATTCTGGCACAAGGCCAACAAATGGGAGGGGGAACAAAAACTTGGGTTGGTCTTCCGTAACTATCTTATACCTAGCTAATCAGATTCACGACCCATACATACGTTACAATTTTCTCATTCACCATAAAAATTTGTCCATCAACACTCATACTTATCATACACCAAAATACCGCAGTAACATACCAGGGCCCTAAAAACGCCCCAAATGTACATAAAAATTTGTTTATTTACAATATTTACAATAGTGTACAAAAATAAATTTAAAACTTTATTCATGAAATGACATGATGGGAAGGGGGAATGAAGAAACAAAAAACCCCCAAAACAAAAAACAATTTCAAATGAATATATATACACAATGTTAGTAAGACCCAAACACACCCACATAATTAAAGAGGCCACTGTATTCTGCCTTAAAAAAAGGGACAAAATCAAGCAGCTCTCTTTCTAAGGGGAATGGAGAAACAGGGGGCAAAAATAAATTGGACTGGAGAATGTATAAGGCTGACCCAGCCGAGAGTGAAACCGGGACAAAATAATACTTGGACAATGGGAATCTCGAACTGGATCATAACAAAAGCAATGGAGCCGGGAACAGGCCAGGACAAACACATTCACTCACATTAACTAGGCACAAAAAAGACTTCTTACCTTAACCACGGGAGGGGTTCCAAAGGAATCCACCCCGATGCAACTAGCAGATCTAAAAGAGAAAATCAAGGCTAGCCCCGGTCACGCGAACCAGGCTCGCCGCATATACCCACCTTTCGCTGAACTCTGTCGGGTGCAGCCGTTTCCGTTCAGTTCTAATCTTCATTTTGAGCTGGTGCTCAAAATATCGGATAGATCCTGATCCGAAAGACGACCTCCCCGCAAGACTTCCTCCAGACGCGTCATCCAAATCACCATTCTAGCCGTGGCCAGTAGCGACAGAAACACCATCCGCTTCACTCCAGAGTACGGGGGCGACACATTGTCCACAGCGTATGCGCGATCAATGAGCACAAGCTCCCGCGGCGCGGTACTGAGCAGTCAACTCGCCGACACGCGCCCACAACGGGCGAACGCGCGAACAATGGAAGAAGGCGTGCGCAGACGTCTCCTTAATTCCAAGGACGCAACGTTCACAATCTGGCAAATCCGCCAGGCCCATTGCGAAACGCTTGTCATTGAGAGACAAACCATTCCGAGCCAATCGCCAGGTCAGAGAAAACTCAGAGTTGTTGAGCCAATCCGCACCTGGCGCCCAAGACCAATGAGAGCGATACTCCTCTCTCGACATGCCGAGCTTACTCCACAGTTCATCCTTCACGGCGCCCTCCACTAATCCCCGATAGAAGATTCTCCTAGGCCGTGAAAGGTCACTGGACCATGGAATGGCCCGAAGGGCCGTCAGACATTCGAGCAGGAATTTCGGCCGCCCCAAGGCCTATTGCTAGTCCTTAGGAGCGGGGAGTGACAGTGAGGCTAGGGAACATGTCCCTCACTACCCCCGCAAGCAACCGATCTTCCTCCAACGCGCGCCTGAGGAATGCCAACCTCGAAGCGAGCACGTGGCTCCTCAAGTGTGGCATCCCCAGACCCCCTTGACACGGACGGAGGCAACAGACTCCTTTGTCGACCATGTGTTTGCGTCCTCTCCAAAGACAGGAGAATAGCAAACGCTCGAGCGCCTTCTCATGATCGTCACAAAGGGGAAGTACAGACAGCCGGTAAAGGATTCTGGGAAAGAGGTATGTATTACACACCTCCGCCAGACCCTTCACGGAGAGACTCCGTCGACGCCAAATCTCGACCGACGCGCCGACCTTTGCCTGTACTTCTGACCAGTTTTTCTCCAACTGTAAGTCCGGACCGAACCAAACTCCGAGGAGCTTGACCGGCCCGTCCGTCCAGTCGAAGGGCCCCGGGAGGGAAACACCCTTCCAGGCACCTAACCGCAAGCCGGACGACTTGTCGCGGTTAATTCTGGCCCCTGTTACCTGTTCGTACCGTTCAAGCGCCTTCTGTACCGCCCTTATGTCCCTGCGGGAGGACACAAAGGTCGTTACGTCATCGGCGTACGCGGAAACCCTGGCTCGAGCTCCTCCAGGGACAGCAATTCCACGCAGGACCGGACTGCACGTCTCGTCCCTTAGCCGGCGAAGGAGAGGCTCCAACGCCAGGACGTAAAGGAGAGGCGACAGTGGACAACCCTGTCGGACCGACCTAGACAGCGCGAAAGCGCCCGACAGCTTCCCGTTCACCTGTACCACAGCCTTGGGGGAGCGATACAGAAGGCTAATCCAGCGGCTGAAGTCGGGTTTGAATCCGGCGGCCTGCAGGACAGCAGCCAGGTAGCCATGGTCAATCCTATCAAATGCCTTGGACTGATCCAAATTGATCAGCGCGGCCTCTTCGTCGTCTTCTACACCCTCTACGATCGTGCGGATCAAGTGCAGGTTGCTCTGAATTGTTCGTCCCTTCACAGAACAAGTCTGATCCGGTTCCAACAGAGACTCGGCAACTAGCTGCAAGCGATTCGTCAGGATCTTGGCCAAAATCTTTAACTCTGTGTTTAGCAGAGTTATGGGCCTGTAATCATCTAATCCCCGCCCAACCTTCTTGCCTTTTCCCAACAGCGTGATCACGCCCCTGGTGATCCGACCGGGGATGGACCCCTGCCGAAACCAGTGGTTGAACACGACAGTCAAGAGCGGGACAAAAAGGTGCGACATCCTCAAGTACAATTCATAGGGCAAACCATCCAAACCTGGCGACTTGCCACTGCCGGTCTTCTTCAAAGCCGCGTAGACTTCGTCCTCCGTAATCTCCCCTTCGCAGCTAGCCGCTTCAGCCGGCAAAAGCCGGGGAAAGTCAGCCAAATAGCTGCGAAACTCCTCGTCACGGAGACCAGGCTCCTTGGTAAACCGGTGTTCGAAATGCTGCCGGAACGCCTCGCACATGTCGTCGGTGGACCGAAGGAGATGCCCCTCCGGGTCGCGCACTTCTCGAATGTACCGATCGCCGGCCCGACGAATTTCTTCCTTGCGCAGTTCTGCGCCCATGTTCACAGCTTCGGAAGACATCTTGCTTAACTTAGCTCTAATTACCTGGCCCATATAGCGCTCGCTAGTCGTGCGCCTCAGGGCCTCCCTGGCTAAGGCTATCTCTAGGGGATCCCCACCAGCCTCCGCCCGGGCGAAATTAGCACTAAGTGTCTTTGCCTCCGCAGCCTTATCTAGTTTGAGCCGCTGGCTATATTTGGTGGCGAAAGACCCTAATGGAGTCCTTAAGGTTAACCCACCACTTATTCCCAATGACTCGCCCAATTAACGCCCGCTGAACTAGTTTTGTCAGCTGGTCACGAAAGTCCCGCCTGTCCAGTAAGGACTGATTGAACTTCCAATAACCAGCCAACCTAGGCCTAAAGTCTAACACCACACGGGCACAAACGAGTTTGTGGTCCGTGTAGCCTAGCCAGTGGAACGTTGGACATTCTAAGAAGTCTATGTCGGCCACTCTCACTAACATCCTATCCAGGTACGCAGATACCCGGGTAGAAGGCCAATTAAGCGCCCACGTCCACATACTCCCATCCGGATGATCGACCCGGTATCTATCGACGAGACCAAATTCGTCGATCAGATCAACCAGGCTACGATCATCATTCCTCCCGCTACGCGCCCCTCCCTCTATCCCATTTGGGGGTTAGGATGGCATTCCAGTCCCCAACTAAGATTAGCCGTGTTGAATGCACCATAAAGGGCTCCAACAGCCGAAAGAAAGAGACACGCTCACCTTGCTTATTGGGCGCATAAACCACAATCAGCCGGAACAATTTGCTTTTCACTGCAATATCGGCCACGATCAGCCGGCCCTCGGCACCGACATGGACAAGGTCAACCTTCGCGTCCAGGGTACGCTTGACCAGCAAAGAAACACCTCTGGCTTGCCGGCTCCCATATGCTGAATAGACGACAAAGTCGTTAGACAGCACACAAGAGTCGACTTCGCAAACAAAGTGAGTCTCTTGGATCGCGGCCACATCCACGCCGAAGGACAAGAGGTCACGAAGCAGGCGAGCCGCCTTACCCCGATCCCTCAGGCCCTTCGCATTCAAGCTGGCTATCTTAATAGACATCTTTTAGTTCTGAAACGAAAAAACAAAGAAACATGCAACAAGGCTCTAGTCGCATACGGGGTAGAAATCTCGGGCAGAGGGGACCCCGACGGACTGTCCTAGGGACCCTGTACCAATGTCGGACGTAATCCGTCCGTCTAGGACAATCCCGCCGACGTCGGTGGGATATGTTAGTTTTACCACCCTATATAAACTGGGGTGGAGTAAAACAGGGGAACCTCCCCGAACAATTTAGCGACATTTTTCTTAATTCAGGAGTCTTTTCCCTGACCATACAAATATTTGGGAAGCTCCTTTGGGCTTCCGCAATGTGCTCCCAGACCCGCAGGTTGCCACCGGTATTTCTTATCAGGGTGATGACACCTGGGGCCTGGGAGAAGTTCTTTGGGTCCTCAGTGGATAACCCATCCACTGAGGTGAGCTTAAGGAGTGGTCTTAGCAGCTTACGACGCTGTGACGACCACCCCGAAGAAATGTCCTCCTTCACCTTCATCAGCGCCTCCCCACGCGGGAGGTTCATCTTCTTCTTCGCCTTACTAGGAGTGGGAATAGGAGCAGGGGAGGATGTGTTAAGGAACTGATTTTCCTAAGGGGGGTCAAAAAGGGGGTTGGGGACTGGGCAGCTTTACGCGGGGACGCGGGAAGGCTTCTCGCCTTATCCGCATAAGTAGTTCTTGCAGGCGACACCGGAGCTGAGGCACATTTTTCTCTGCTAGGCTTTTTTTTCCCTGCTCCTACTTCTTCTGCGGGCCTTGGGAGTATCCTTTCGTTCTTCCACCTCCTCCTCTCTCCCCCGCTTTAGGGAAGCCGATCTATCAACTTCCATTGGAAGATCCTTTTTCGGGGAAGGACTCCTCTCCTTTCTTTGTTTGGGGGGAGACTTTTTGGAGGCGACTCCTTGGGTTTCACCGGCGTCTTGGCAGGTGGAGGCACCTTCTCTGGGGACGGTGTTTTGCCCTTCTTTCTGCCCACCACCTGCCATTCGCCCTCCTTGTTGCCCACGGGAGCTTGCGTGGGTGAAGCTGTTTTTGGGCCTTCCTTTTCTTTTGCCGCTGGCTGCTGCTTAGTTGGTTGAGCTGGTTGGGTTTTTGGGGTCGGATTCTTGGACGGGCAGACCCTCGCGACATGGTCCGCCGCCCCGCAGACCCAACAGCACGGCTTCCTCCCTTCAACTATCACATAAATGACCCGACCTCTGCAGGTGAGCGTGTTGGGAACTTTGGCTATCTTTTCCTTAGACATCGTCACCAGCAGGGTCATGTCTCCCGTAATATAGCCTGCCTTAGACCGTAGCGAGGAGACTCCGGCCACCTTCCCAAAGTTAGCAAAGAAGGCGCCAACGTGGTCCTCAGTAATGTCCATGGGGACGCCGTGCAAAGTGACCTTAACCTTCCGGGCACCCATGTATTCTGTATGGAGCTGGAGAGTTTTCGTCTCCAGCACCACCCCGACCAGACGTTTAGCTTCGTCGGTCGTGCCCAGCAGGACGTCCCACATGGCACTACTCTTCCTCGCTACGGCCCTAGCCTTGATCTTAAGTGCCCCAATTGCTTCTTCAAAAGTATCCCTCGGCACTGCAATTAATCTCTGGGACTTGATATCCTTAGTGATGAGAGTAATAGTTCTAGTTTGGATGTCCGCCAGTTCTCCGGGGACCGAGACCAGCTCGGTGCCTTTTATGTATTCCGCGTACTTTATCCTCATCCTCTCGTAGTACTCCTCATCCTTATTTATAGGTTTTCCCCCTGTCCAACCAGAAGTTGAAGGCTTGGGGGACCCGGGAGCTGATGGCACTCCTTCCGGCGTTGGTACTACTGCTGCTGCTACTCTAGGTACTGAAGGGGGATTATCCCGAGGCGGTAATGCCCAATCCCCCTCCTTTCCACCCACCGAGGCCGTGGTGGGAGGAACGATCACATCTGGCCTATCGGAGGCCATTGCCTCCTAAGAGGCTAAGCGCGAGACACCTGCCTCCGGTGTTTCGCGTCCTTCGCAGGTCGCTACTTTACGCAGCCCAAGCAATAAACTTGGGTGGAGACCACAATGCCACACTTGACCAAAGTAATAGTAAGTATCACTATGGAACAGATACTACACTTTGATCCAAACCAAACCGACCACACAAACACAAAAAAGTCCGGTGGGGAAGGGCTGGTACTTATTTATTTTGCCAAAAGTACAAAATTCTGGCACAAGGCCAACAAATGGGAGGGAGGGGGAACAAAAACTTGGGTTGGTCTTCCGTAACTATCTTATACCTAGCTAATCCGATTCACGACCCATACATACGTTACAATTTTCTCATTCACCATAAAAATTTGTCCATCAACACTCATACCTATCAAGCACCAAAATACCGCAGTAACATACCAGGGACCTAAAAACGCCCCAAATGTACATAAAAATTTGTTTATTTACAATATTTACAATAGTGTACAAAAATAAATTTAAAACTTTATTCATGAAATGACATGATGGGAAGGGGGAATGAAGAAACAAAAAATCCCCAAAACAAAAACAATTTCAAATGAATATATATACACAATGTTAGTAAGACCCAAACACACCCACATAATTAAAGAGGCCACTGTATTCTGCCTTAAAAGGAACAAAATCAAGCAGCTCTCTTTCTAAGGGGAATGGAGAAGCAGGGAACAAAATAAATTGGACTGGAGAATATATAAGGCTGACCCAGCCGAGAATGAAAACAAGGGACAAAATAACAATGGACAATGGGAATCTCGAACTGGATCATAACAAAAGTAATGGAGCCGGGAACAGGCTAGGACAAACACATTCACTCACATTAACTAGGCACAAAAAGACTTCTTACCTTAACCACGGGAGGGGTTCCAAAGGAATCCACCCCGATGCAACTAGCAGATCTAAAAGAGAAAATCAAGGCTAGCCCCGGTCACGCGAACCAGGCTCGCCGCATATACCCACCTTTCGCTGAACTCTGTCGGGTGCAGCCGTTTTCGTTCAGTTCTAATCTTAATTTTGAGCTGGTGCTCAAAATATCGGATTAGATCCTGATCCGAAAGACGACCGCCCCGCAAGACTTCCTCCAGACGCGTCATCCAAATCACCATTCTAGCCGTGGCCAGTAGCGACAGAAACACCATCCGCTTCACTCCAGAGTACGGGGGCGACACATTGTCCACAGCGTATGCGCGATCAATGAGCACAAGCTCCCGCGGCGCGATACGAGCAGTCAACTCGCCAACACGCGCCCACAACGGGCGAACGCGCGAACAATGGAAGAAGGCGTGCGCAGACGTCTCCTTAATTCCAAGGACGCAACGTTCACAATCTGGCAAATCCGCCAGGCCCATTGCGAAACGCTTGTCGTTGAGAGACAAACCATTCCGAGCCAATCGCCAGGTCAGAGAAAACTCAGAGTTGTTGAGCCAATCCGCACCTGGCGCCCAAGACCAATGAGAGCGATACTCCTCTCCCGACATGCCGAGCTTACTCCACAGTTCATCCTTCACGGCGCCCTCCACTAATCCCCGATAGAAGATTCTCCTAGGCCGTGAAAGGTCACTGGACCATGGAATGGCCCGAAGGGCCGTCAGACATTCGAGCAGGAATTTCGGTCGCCCCCAAGGCCTATTGCTAGTCCTCAGGAGCGGGGAGTGATAGTGAGGCTAGGGAACATGTCCCTCACTACCCCCGCAAGCAACCGATCTTCCTCCAACGCGCGCCTGAGGAATGCCAACCTCGAAGCGAGCACGTGGCTCCTCAAGTGTGGCATCCCCAGACCCCCTTGACACGGACGGAGGCAACAGACTCCTTTGTCGACCATGTGTTTGCGTCCTCTCCAAAGACAGGAGAATAGCAAACGCTCGAGCGCCTTCTCATGATCGTCACAAAGGGGAAGTACAGACAGCCGGTAAAGGATTCTGGGAAAGAGGTATGTATTACACACCTCCGCCAGACCCTTCACGGAGAGACTCCGTCGACGCCAAATCTCGACCGACGCGCCGACCTTTGCCTGTACTTCAGACCAGTTTTTCTCCAACTGTAAGTCCGGACCGAACCAAACTCCGAGGAGCTTGACCGGCCCGTCCGTCCAGTCGAAGGGCCCCGGGAGGGAAACACCCTTCCAGGCACCTAACCGCAAGCCGGACGACTTGTCGCGGTTAATTCTGGCCCCTGTTACCTGTTCGTACCGTTCAAGCGCCTTCTGTACCGCCCTTATGTCCCTGCGGGAGGACACAAAGGTCGTTACGTCATCGGCGTACGCGGAAACCCTGGCTCGAGCTCCACCAGGGACAGCAATTCCACGCAGGACCGGACTGCACGTCTCGTCCCTTAGCCGGCGAAGGAAGGAGGCTCCAACGCCAGGACGCAAAGGAGAGGCGACAGTGGACAACCCTGTCGGACCGACCTAGACAGCGCGAAAGCGCTCGACAGCTTCCCGTTCACCTGTACCACAGCCTTGGGGGAGCGATACAGAAGGCTAATCCAGCGGCTGAAGTCGGGTTTGAATCCGGCGGCCTGCAGGACAGCAGCCAGGTAGCCATGGTCAATCCTATCAAATGCCTTGGACTGATCCAAATTGATCAGCGCGGCCTCTTCGTCGTCTTCTACACCCTCTACGATCGTGCGAATCAAGTGCAGGTTGCTCTGAATTGTTCGTCCCTTCACAGAACAAGTCTGATCCGGTTCCAACAGAGACTCGGCAACTAGCTGCAAGCGATTCGTCAGGATCTTGGCCAAAATCTTTAACTCTGTGTTTAGCAGAGTTATGGGCCTGTAATCATCTAATCCCCGCCCAACCTTCTTGCCTTTTCCCAACAGCGTGATCACGCCCCTGGTGATCCGACCGGGGATGGACCCCTGCCGAAACCAGTGGTTGAACACGACAGTCAAGAGCGGGACAAAAAGGTGCGACATCCTCAAGTACAATTCATAGGGCAAACCATCCAAACCTGGCGACTTGCCACTGCCGGTCTTCTTCAAAGCCGCGTAGACTTCGTCCTCCGTAATCTCCCCTTCGCAGCTAGCCGCTTCAGCCGGCAAAAGCCGAGGAAAGTCAGCCAAATAGCTGCGAAACTCCTCGTCACGGAGACCAGGCTCCTTGGTAAACCGGTGTTCGAAATGCTGCCGGAACGCCTCGCACATGTCGTCGGTGGACCGAAGGAGATGCCCCTCCGGGTCGCGCACTTCTCGAATGTACCGATCGCCGGCCCGACGAATTTCTTCCTTGCGCAGTTCTGCGCCCATGTTCACAGCTTCGGAAGACATCTTGCTTAACTTAGCTCTAATTACCTGACCCATATAGCGCTCGCTAGTCGTGCGCCTCAGGGCCTCCCTGGCTAAGGCTATCTCTAGGGGATCCCCACCAGCCTCCGCCCGGGCGAAATTAGCACTAAGTGTCTTTGCCTCCGCAGCCTTATCTAGTTTGAGCCGCTGGCTATATTTGGTGGCGAAAGACCTAATGGAGTCCTTAAGGTTAACCCACCACTTATTCCCAATGACTCGCCCAATTAACGCCCGCTGAACTAGTTTTGTCAGCTGGTCACGAAAGTCCCGCCTGTCCAGTAAGGACTGATTGAACTTCCAATAACCAGCCAACCTAGGCCTAAAGTCTAACACCACACGGGCACAAACGAGTTTGTGGTCCGTGTAGCCTAGCCAGTGGAACGTTGGACATTCTAAGAAGTCTATGTCGGCCACTCTCACTAACATCCTATCCAGGTACGCAGATACCCGGGTAGAAGGCCAATTAAGCGCCCACGTCCACATACTCCCATCCGGATGATCGACCCGGTATCTATCGACGAGACCAAATTCGTCGATCAGATCAACCAGGCTACGATCATCATTCCTCCCGCTAGCGCCCCTCCCTCTATCCCATTTGGGGGTTAGGATGGCATTCCAGTCCCCAACTAAGATTAGCCGTGTTGAATGCACCATAAAGGGCTCCAACAGCCGAAAAGAAAGAGACACGCTCACCTTGCTTATTGGGCGCATAAACCACAATCAGCCGGAACAATTTGCTTTTCACTGCAATATCGGCCACGATCAGCCGGCCCTCGGCACCGACATGGACAAGGTCAACCTTCGCGTCCAGGGTACGCTTGACCAGCAAAGAAACACCTCTGGCTTGCCGGCTCCCATATGCTGAATAGACGACAAAGTCGTTAGACAGCACACAAGAGTCGACTTCGCAAACAAAGTGAGTCTCTTGGATCGCGGCCACATCCACGCCGAAGGACAAGAGGTCACGAAGCAGGCGAGCCGCCTTACCCCGATCCCTCAGGCCCTTCGCATTCAAGCTGGCTATCTTAATAGACATCTTTTAGTTCTGAAAAAGAAAAAACAAAGAACATGCAACAAAGGCACTAGTCGCATACGGGGTAGAAATCTCGGGCAGAGGGGACCCCGACGGACTGTCCTAGGGACCCTGTTCCTACATCGGACGTAATCCGTCCGTCTAGGACAATTCCGCCGACGTCCGTAGGGTAGTTTAGTTTTACCACCCTATATAAACTGGGGTGGAGCAAAACTGGGAACCGCCCCGCACAATTTTTGCTCATTTTTTTTAGGTCCGGAGTGTTCTCCTTGACCATACAAATATTGGAAAAATGTTTTTTTGCCATTGAAATGTGGTCCCAGACCCTCAGGTTGCCACCAGTATTCCTTATTAGGGTAATGACACCTGGGGCCTGGGGAAAGTTTCTCGGATTTTCTGTTGACATACCGTTGACCTTCTCCAGCCTCAACAAAGGCTTTAATAATTTGCGCCTTTGAGAAGACCATCCCGCCGCAATGTCCGGGTTCACTTTCAGAAGCTCATCCCCCTGGGGAAGGCCCTTTTCTTTTTGTCCCGAGCGGGAGTGGGTACAGGAGAAGGGGAAGGGGTGGGAGTTGGTGAACGCGGCCTCAAGGGGGTCAACTTGAAGGTCGGGGACTGGGAAGCTTTTCGCGGGGAAGAGGGAAGGCTTCTCGCTTTTTCCGCGTATGAAGTCCTGGCCGGAGAAACCGGCAGCGAAACACACTTAGTTGACTTCCTCTCTCTGCTTCTCTCCCTGCTCCGGCTCCTTCTGCGACTCTTCGTCGTCTCGTGCTGCTCCTCCTCCACGAACTCCCTTCCGCGCTTTAGGGAGCCTGACCGCTCGGTGTCCATCTTCTCTGGTTTAGAAGGAGATTTATTTCGTTTCTCCTTTGGGGAGGGCGAAACTTCCACCGTCGGCTCCTTGACTTTTGGCGGAGCTTTGGCGGGAGTTTTGGCGGGCGCCTTGACAGGTGATGGCGCCTTCCCTGGTGAAGGCGTTTTTGCCTTTTCCTTGCCACCACCTGCCACTCGCCCTCCTTATTCGCTACTGGTGCAGGTGAAGGTGCTGAAGGTACTGAAGATGGAGGTGCCGGCTTTTCCTTTTCCGCCTGCTGCTTGGATGCCTGGGTGCCGGGGGCCGGCTTCTTATTCGTGCACGTCTTGGCCACGTGGTCCGCCGCCCCGCACACCCAACAGCAAGGCTTCCGGCCCTCAACGATCACAAATATGACCCTCTTTCGACACGTTAACACGTTGGGGATATCTTCCACCGCCTTTTTTGACAGTGTGACCTGCAGGGACATGTCCCCTGTCAGGTATCCGGCTTTTGATCTTGCCGAGGAGACCTCGGACCACCCTTCCATACTTTGCGAAGAATGCACCCACATGGTCTTCAGTGATATCCATGGGGACACCATGCAAGGTTATCTTCAGCTTGCGTGTCCCCATGTACTCCGTTAACAGGATCATTTTGTCAGTCTCCAGGGTGACTCCGGCAAGCTGTTTGGCCTCCTCGGCCGTTCCAAGCAAGACATCCCAAGACGCGTTACTCCTCCTGGCCACGGCTTTTGCTCTAATGTTGAGCACCTTGATGGCCTCCTCCACGTTTTCTCGGCTAACTCCAACGACCTTCTTGGACTTGGGATCCTTAGTAATTAGCGTTATAATACGCGCCTCAATGTCCGCCAGTTCATCCGGCACCGACACCAATTCCGTGCCCTTGATGTATTTCTCATATTTTTCCTTCAATTTGTCATAATATTCTTCTCCTTTTTTCTCCAGGACCTTTCCTTTCTTCCACCCCGAGGTTGAAGGTTTCGGGGAACCAGGAGCTGCTGCTGTCGGTACCGGTAATGGTCCGGTTCCCGATTGCTGGTCCTTGTAAAGCTGCTGATGCTGGTATGGAGGGTGACTCCCGTGGCGGCAATTGCCAGTCACCCTCCTTTCCTCCCACCGAGGCCGTGGTGGGAGGAACGACTTCATCCGGCCCACTAGAGGCCATTGCCACAAAGTGGCCGAACACCGGATCACTGCTTCCCGGTGTTTCGCGTTAAAAAACGCTACTTTTACGCTGGCCCGAGCTATAAACTCGGGCTGGAAAGCAGAAAATCCAAGAAGCAAAGAACTAACAGATATCACGGAGGAACAAATGTTATCCTTTGTTCTTGCAACCATAAACCACACAACAAAAAGCCGGGTGGGGGAAGGGCTGGTAATTATTTATTCAGCATAAATACATGAATTCTGGCACAAGGCCAACAAATGGGAGGGGGAACAAAAACTTGGGTTGGTCTTCCGTAACTATCTTATACCTAGCTAATCAGATTCACGACCCATACATACGTTACAATTTTCACAGTCACCATAAAAATTTGTCCATCAACACTCATACCTATCAAGCACCAAAATACCGCAAAATCATACCAGGGACCTAAAAACACCCCAAATGTACATAAAAATTTGTGTATTTACAATATTTACAATAGTGTACAAAAATAAATTTAAAACTTTATTCATGAAATGACATGATGGGGAGGGGAATGAAGAAACAAAAAACCCCAAAACAAAAAACAATTTCAAATGAATATATATACATGGGTTAGTAAGACCCAAACACACCCACATAATTAAAGAGGCCACTGTATTCTGCCTTAAAAGACAAAATCAAGCAGCTCTCTTTCTAAGGGGAATGGATAAGCAGGGGGCAAAAATAAATTGGACTGGAGAATGTATAAGGCTGACCCAGCCGAGAGTGAAAACGGGACAAAATAATACTTGGACAATGGGAATCTCGAACTGGATCATAACAAAAGCAATGGAGCCGGGAACAGGCCAGGACAAACATTCACTCACATTAACTAGGCACAAAAAGAACTACCTTAACCACGGGAGGGGTTCCAAAGGAATCCACCCCGATGCAACTAGCAGATCTAAAAGAGAAAATCAAGGCTAGCCCCGGTCACGCGAACCAGGCTCGCCGCATATACCCACCTTTCGCTGAACTCTGTCGGGTGCAGCCGTTTTCGTTCAGTTCTAATCTTAATTTTGAGCTGGTGCTCAAAATATCGGATTAGATCCTGATCCGAAAGACGACCGCCCCGCAAGACTTCCTCCAGACGCGTCATCCAAATCACCATTCTAGCCGTGGCCAGTAGCGACAGAAACACCATCCGCTTCACTCCAGAGTACGGGGGCGACACATTGTCCACAGCGTATGCGCGATCAATGAGCACAAGCTCCCGCGGCGCGATACGAGCAGTCAACTCGCCAACACGCGCCCACAACGGGCGAACGCGCGAACAATGGAAGAAGGCGTGCGCAGACGTCTCCTTAATTCCAAGGACGCAACGTTCACAATCTGGCAAATCCGCCAGGCCCATTGCGAAACGCTTGTCGTTGAGAGACAAACCATTCCGAGCCAATCGCCAGGTCAGAGAAAACTCAGAGTTGTTGAGCCAATCCGCACCTGGCGCCCAAGACCAATGAGAGCGATACTCCTCTCTCGACATGCCGAGCTTACTCCACAGTTCATCCTTCACGGCGCCCTCCACTAATCCCCGATAGAAGATTCTCCTAGGCCGTGAAAGGTCACTGGACCATGGAATGGCCCGAAGGGCCGTCAGACATTCGAGCAGGAATTTCGGCCGCCCCCAAGGCCTATTGCTAGTCCTTAGGAGCGGGGGAGTGATAGTGAGGCTAGGGAACATGTCCCTCACTACCCCCGCAAGCAACCGATCTTCCCCCAACGCGCGCCTGAGGAATGCCAACCTCGAAGCGAGCACGTGGCTCCTCAAGTGTGGCATCCCTAGACCCCCTTGACACGGACGGAGGCAACAGACTCCTTTGTCGACCATGTGTTTGCGTCCTCTCCAAAGACAGGAGAATAGCAAACGCTCGAGCGCCTTCTCATGATCGTCACAAAGGGGAAGTACAGACAGCCGGTAAAGCATTCTGGGAAAGAGGATATGTATTACACACCTCCGCCAGACCCTTCACGGAGAGACTCCGTCGACGCCAAATCTCGACCGACGCGCCGACCTTTGCCTGTACTTCTGACCAGTTTTTCTCCAACTGTAAGTCCGGACCGAACCAAACTCCGAGGAGCTTGACCGGCCCGTCCGTCCAGTCGAAGGGCCCCGGGAGGGAAACACCCTTCCAGGCACCTAACCGCAAGCCGGACGACTTGTCGCGGTTAATTCTGGCCCCTGTTACCTGTTCGTACCGTTCAAGCGCCTTCTGTACCGCCCTTATGTCCCTGCGGGAGGACACAAAGGTCGTTACGTCATCGGCGTACGCGGAAACCCTGGCTCGAGCTCCACCAGGGACAGCAATTCCACGCAGGACCGGACTGCACGTCTCGTCCCTTAGCCGGCGAAGGAGAGGCTCCAACGCCAGGACGTAAAGGAGAGGCGACAGTGGACAACCCTGTCGGACCGACCTAGACAGCGCGAAAGCGCTCGACAGCTTCCCGTTCACCTGTACCACAGCCTTGGGGGAGCGATACAGAAGGCTAATCCAGCGGCTGAAGTCGGGTTTGAATCCGGCGGCCTGCAGGACAGCAGCCAGGTAGCCATGGTCAATCCTATCAAATGCCTTGGACTGATCCAAATTGATCAGCGCGGCCTCTTCGTCGTCTTCTACACCCTCTACGATCGTGCGAATCAAGTGCAGGTTGCTCTGAATTGTTCGTCCCTTCACAGAACAAGTCTGATCCGGTTCCAACAGAGACTCGGCAACTAGCTGCAAGCGATTCGTCAGGATCTTGGCCAAAATCTTTAACTCTGTGTTTAGCAGAGTTATGGGCCTGTAATCATCTAATCCCCGCCCAACCTTCTTGCCTTTTCCCAACAGCGTGATCACGCCCCTGGTGATCCGACCGGGGATGGACCCCTGCCGAAACCAGTGGTTGAACACGACAGTCAAGAGCGGGACAAAAAGGTGCGACATCCTCAAGTACAATTCATAGGGCAAACCATCCAAACCTGGCGACTTGCCACTGCCGGTCTTCTTCAAAGCCGCGTAGACTTCGTCCTCCGTAATCTCCCCTTCGCAGCTAGCCGCTTCAGCCGGCAAAAGCCGGGGAAAGTCAGCCAAATAGCTGCGAAACTCCTCGTCACGGAGACCAGGCTCCTTGGTAAACCGGTGTTCGAAATGCTGCCGGAACGCCTCGCACATGTCGTCGGTGGACCGAAGGAGATGCCCCTCCGGGTCGCGCACTTCTCGAATGTACCGATCGCCGGCCCGACGAATTTCTTCCTTGCGCAGTTCTGCGCCCATGTTCACAGCTTCGGAAGACATCTTGCTTAACTTAGCTCTAATTACCTGGCCCATATAGCGCTCGCTAGTCGTGCGCCTCAGGGCCTCCTGGCTAAGGCTATCTCTAGGGGATCCCCACCAGCCTCCGCCCGGGCGAAATTAGCACTAAGTGTCTTTGCCTCCGCAGCCTTATCTAGTTTGAGCCGCTGGCTATATTTGGTGGCGAAAGACCTAATGGAGTCCTTAAGGTTAACCCACCACTTATTCCCAATGACTCGCCCAATTAACGCCCGCTGAACTAGTTTTGTCAGCTGGTCACGAAAGTCCCGCCTGTCCAGTAAGGACTGATTGAACTTCCAATAACCAGCCAACCTAGGCCTAAAGTCTAACACCACACGGGCACAAACGAGTTTGTGGTCCGTGTAGCCTAGCCAGTGGAACGTTGGACATTCTAAGAAGTCTATGTCGGCCACTCTCACTAACATCCTATCCAGGTACGCAGATACCCGGGTAGAAGGCCAATTAAGCGCCCACGTCCACATACTCCCATCCGGATGATCGACCCGGTATCTATCGACGAGACCAAATTCGTCGATCAGATCAACCAGGCTACGATCATCATTCCTCCCGCTAGCGCCCCTCCCTCTATCCCATTTGGGGGTTAGGATGGCATTCCAGTCCCCAACTAAGATTAGCCGTGTTGAATGCACCATAAAGGGCTCCAACAGCCGAAAGAAAGAGACACGCTCACCTTGCTTATTGGGCGCATAAACCACAATCAGCCGGAACAATTTGCTTTTCACTGCAATATCGGCCACGATCAGCCGGCCCTCGGCACCGACATGGACAAGGTCAACCTTCGCGTCCAGGGTACGCTTGACCAGCAAAGAAACACCTCTGGCTTGCCGGCTCCCATATGCTGAATAGACGACAAAGTCGTTAGACAGCACACAAGAGTCGACTTCGCAAACAAAGTGAGTCTCTTGGATCGCGGCCACATCCACGCCGAAGGACAAGAGGTCACGAAGCAGGCGAGCCGCCTTACCCCGATCCCTCAGGCCCTTCGCATTCAAGCTGGCTATCTTAATAGACATCTTTTAGTTCTGAAAAAGAAAAAAACAAAGAAACATGCAACAAGGCTCTAGTCGCATACGGGGTAGAAATCTCGGGCAGAGGGGACCCCGACGGACTGTCCTAGGGACCCTGTACCAATGTCGGACGTAATCCGTCCGTCTAGGACAATCCCGCCGACGTCGGTGGGATATGTTAGTTTTACCACCCTATATAAACTGGGGTGGAGTAAAACGAGGGGAACCTCCCCGAACAATTTAGCGACATTTTTCTTAATTCAGGAGTCTTTTCCCTGACCATACAAATATTTGGGAAGCTCCTTTGGGCTTCCGCAATGTGCTCCCAGACCCGCAGGTTGCCACCGGTATTTCTTATCAGGGTGATGACACCTGGGGCCTGGGAGAAAGTTCTTTGGGTCCTCAGTGGATAACCCATCCACTGAGGTGAGCTTAAGGAGTGGTCTTAGCAGCTTACGACGCTGTGACGACCACCCCGAAGAAATGTCCTCCTTCACCTTCATCAGCGCCTCCCCACGCGGGAGGTTCATCTTCTTCTTCGCCTTACTGGGAGTGGGAATAGGAGCAGGGGAGGATGTGGGAGTTAAGGAACTGATTTTCCTAAGGGGGGTCAAAAGGGGGTTGGGGACTGGGCAGCTTTACGCGGGGACGCGGGAAGGCTTCTCGCCTTATCCGCATAAGTAGTTCTTGCAGGCGACACCGGAGCTGAGGCACATTTTTCTCTGCTGGGCTTTTTTTCCCTGCTCCTACTTCTTCTGCGGGCCTTGGGAGTATCCTTTCGTTCTTCCACCTCCTCCTCTCTCCCCCGCTTTAGGGAAGCCGATCTATCAACTTCCATTGGAAGATCCTTTTTCGGGGAAGGACTCCTCTCCTTTCTTTGTTTGGGTGGAGACTTTTTAGGAGGCGACTCCTTGGGTTTCACCGGCGTCTTGGCAGGTGGAGGCACCTTCTCTGGGGACGGTGTTTTGCCCTTCTTTCTGCCCACCACCTGCCATTCGCCCTCCTTGTTGCCCACGGGAGCTTGCGTGGGTGAAGCTGTTTTTGGGCCTTCCTTTTCTTTTGCCGCTGGCTGCTGCTTAGTTGGTTGAGCTGGTTGGGTCTTTGGGGTCGGATTCTTGGACGGGCAGACCCTCGCGACATGGTCCGCCGCCCCGCAGACCCAACAGCACGGCTTCCTCCCTTCTACTATCACGTAAATGACCCTACCTCTGCAAGTGAGCGTGTTGGGAACTTTGGCTATCTTCTCCTTAGACATCGTCACCAGCAGGGTCATGTCTCCCGTAATGTAGCCTGCCTTAGACCGTAGCGAGGAGACTCCGGCCACCTTTCCAAAGTTAGCAAAGAAGGCGCCAACGTGGTCCTCAGCAATGTCCATGGGGACGCCGTGCAAAGTGACCTTAACCTTCCGGGCACCCATGTATTCTGTATGGAGCTGGAGAGTTTTCGTCTCCAGCACCACACCGACCAGACGTTTGGCTTCGTCGGTCGTGCCCAGCAGGACGTCCCACATGGCACTACTCTTCCTCGCTACGGCCTTCGCCTTGATCTTAAGTGCCCCAATTGCTTCCTCAAACGTATCCCTCGGCACTGCGATTAATCTTTGGGACTTGATATCC
>JBBBDQ010025546.1:0-34467 GCA_037127315.1 Ascarosepion bandense
CGTTGGGGTGAGAGTCCAAGTCGACGTCGCAGTCGGGGTGGGGGGCGGTATAACAGTCGGTGTTAAGAGGGCGGCGTCAAAGTCGGGGGGGGGGGCGGTGTAATAGTCGGGGTGGCGGGAAATTGTCAGAGTTGGTGTCGGGGTCGGTGGTGGGGCGGGAGTCGAAGTCTACGTCACAGTCGGGGTGGCGGGAAAACGTCAGAGTTAGTGTCGGGGTGGCGGTAAACGTCAGGGTTGGGGTTAGGGTTAGGACGTTAAGTCGTGGTTATGGTTAGGTTTCGGACTTTAAGTAATGGTTATGATTAGGGGTAGGGTTAAGAGTTAGGGGAATTGGATAAGGTTGGGGTAGGTTTAGAGTTATGCGTAGGGTTAGGGGTAGGTTTGGGGTTATGGTTATAAGTAGGGTTATGGTTAGAGTTGGGGTCGGTGGCGGGATCGGGGTGGGGATAATTTTCAGGTTTTCGGGGTGGGGTTGGAGGTCGAGGCGGGGATGGTAACCAAGTTTTGGGTGGGGATCGGGGACTGGGTAGGGTTTATTGGTAGGGGTATGGTTTAGGGTTAGGGTCGGGGTGGGTGTCGTTGTCGGGATGGGGGTCGTTTGTGGGGTGGGGGCGGGGTTAAGGTAAGGTTTAGGGTTAGAGTTTAGGTTATGGTAGGGATAAAAGTGGGGGTGGCTGAATGCTTAGATGTGGGGGTCGGGGTGTGGATAGTTTTCATGTTTTGGGGTTATTGGTAGGGGTAAAAGTGGGGGTGGGTATCGGGTTGGGGATAGTTTTCAGATTTTAGGGTTAAGGTTATGGTGGGGGTGGCTGACTGGTTCGGGGTGGGGTTGGGTGTCGGGGTGTTGATAGTTACCAGGTTTTGGGTGGGGTAATGGTCGGGGTCGGCGGGGGATGGGGGCGGGAGTTAGGGGTGGGGATAATTTTCAGGTTTTAAGGTAGGGGTAATAGTGGGGGGTGGCTAAATGGTTCGTTGTGGGGATAGTTTTCAGGTTTTAGGGGTTGGGGTTAGGGTTCTGACGTTAAGTAATGTTTATGATTATGGGTAGGGTTAGGGGTTTGGTTAGGGGTAAGGTTTACGAATAAGTTTTGGGTAAGGTTTAGGGTAGGGGTTATTAGTAGGGGTATGATTTAGGATTAAGGTTTATGGCTAGTGTCGGGGTCAGGGTGCGGGTTTGCTGTCTATTTCAGGGTGGGGGTCGTGGACGGGTTGGGGTTAGGGGTAGGGTTTAGGATTAAGGGTTAGGGTTTGGTATGTGGTCGGTGCCGGGGGTAGGGTTTAGGATTAAGGGTTATGGTTAGGGTCGGTGGCGGGATCGGGGTGGGGATAATTTTCAGGTTTTATGGTTAGAGGTTGGGGTTATGGGTTAGGGTAGGGGTTATTGTTAGGTTTAATGATGGGGGTGTGACTGGTTCGGGGTGGTGGTGGGTGGGTCGGGGTGTTGATATTTACCAGGTTTTGGGTGGGGTTCGGGGACTGGATAGGGTAATGGTGGGGGTGGTGTTGGAGGGTTAGGGTCGGGGTGGGTGTCTGGGTTGGGGTGGATATCGAAATAGTGGGGGTCGGGATGGTGGTCGTTTGTGGGGGCAGGGTTGGGGTTAGGGTAAAATTGGGGGTGGCTGACTGGTTATGTGTGGGGGTCGGGGTGGGGATAGTTTTCAGGTTTTAAGGTTATTGGTAGGGGTAAAAGTGGGGGTGGATGACTTGTTAGTTGTGGGGGGTCGGGGTCGGGTGGGGATAGTTTTCAGGATTTAAGTTTATGGGTTAGGTTAGGGTAGGGGTAATGGTGGGGGTGGCTGAATGGTTATGTGTGGGGGTCGCTGTCGGGTTCGGGGTGGGGATAGTTTTCAGGTTGTAAGGTTAGGGTTGGGGTTGGCTGACTGGTTATGTGTGGGGGTCATGTTCGGGGTGGGGGTGGGGATAGTTTTCAGGATTTAGGGGTAAAAGTGGGGGGTAGATGTCGGGTTCGGGGTCGGGTATGGATAGTTTTCAGGATTTAAGGTTAGGGGTTGTGGTTAGGGTTATGGTAGGGGTAAAAGTGGGGGTGGCTGACTGGTTATGTGTGGGGGTCGGGTTCGAGGGGTCAGGTTCGGGGTGGGGATAGTTTTCAGGTTTTAAGGTTAGGGTAGGGGTTATTGGTAGGGGTAAAAGTGGGGGTCGCTGTCTATTTCGGGGTGGGGATAGTTTTCAGGATTTAAGTTTAGGGGTAGGGGTTATTGGTAGGGGTAAAAGTGAGGGTGGCTGACTGGTTATGTGTGGGGGTGGGGATAGTTTTCAGGTTGTAAGGTTAGGGTAGGGGTTATTGGTAGGGGTAAAAGTGGGGGTGGATGACTTGTTAGGTGTGGGGGTCGGGGTCGGGTGGGGATAGTTTTCAGGTTTTGAGGTTAGGGTTACGGTTAGGGTAGGGGTTATTGGTAGGAGTAAAAGTGGGGGTCGCTGTCTAGTTCGGGATGGGGTTGGGGGTCGGGGTGGGGATAGTTTTCAGATTTTAAGTTTAGGGGTTAGGGTTAGGGGTAAAAGTAGGGGTGGCTGACTGGTTCTGGGTAGGGTAGGGGTGGGGGTCGGTGTGGTGATAATTTACAGGTTTTAGGGTTAGGGTTTAGGTAGAAGTTCTTGGTAGGGGTAGTGGGGGTTAGGGTCAGGTTTAAGGTTAGGGTAGAGGTTATTGGTAGAGGTAGGGTTTAGTATTAATGGTTATGGTTAGAGTTGGTGGCGGGGTGGGTTAGGGTAAGGGGTTCGGGGTGGGGATAGTTTTCATGTATTAAGGTTATGGGTGGGGGTGGAGGTGGTGTTCGGGGTGGTATAGTTATCAGGTTTTGGGTGGGGGTCGGTATGGGGATAGTTTTCAGGTTTTAACGTTAGGGGTGGGGGTGGGTGGTCGGGTTGGTATAGTTATCAGGTTTTTTGTGGGGTAGGGATGGGGGTCGGTGTGGTTGCATTTAGCCATTTCCACTGTAAAATGATGACACCTTACCACTAACATAGTACTATGTTTAAATTCATAAAGTTTAGGTACTAAAGAGGAAAGCACATTCAAACGACATGAGATACTGTATAGAAAGGGCATGGGGAAGCTATGTCAGTAAAGTGACTGAAGCCGAGATGCCAGATCAGGAGCTATAACTTTGCAGATTTGATTTGATCCTCTAGTACTTTTTAACAAAAAGAGCAAAACTGTGACCAAAATTATAAAAGAATTTTAAACTTGCTGGTAGTAGCACGTGCGGCTTTCTTCTTCAATATGGTAAAAATTAAGCCATTTTATTTTTTATATATTTTGCCCGGTTTTAGATAATTGCTAACTTTCATGTCTAACTTGAAGGATTTTTTTTTCCTAGCAGAAATCTCTTTGACTAGACTTAACTAAGTTAAAACTTAGCAAGTCACTAACTTTTTTTCAATTGTAGTAGATAGACTAAACTATCGTCCGGTTCACACTCCACCCACGTCTATTGAACAGGTGAAGAGGCTCGTTGCTTGTTTAGGATGTGATTTCCGGCTTTCTCTTTTCCAATCTTTTCACTCCTACGTAGCCCCCTGCGCTTCAGTGGCATTACCGCCTTGCTCGGGGTGATATGATTAAAAAAATATAATATTACGTAACTAGTGAAAAACACATGAGGAGTTTAGAGAATAGTCATTTAAATTATTCCCAGTTTGCTTTTTTTTTTAATCTCCTCTTCCAGGGATTGAGTACTCTCAATCAGAATGGGGAAATGCTCACTTCCATTGTATGTTCATATACTCTCCAAGGAAAGTAGAGGGATCACATAAAATCATATCAATGGCTGAGTACAATCCGGAGGTTGGGTCCAGAGGAAATTGGGATTATGACTTATATAAGCATAGATTGTTGTTGTTTATAATTCTTTCCTTCCCATATTATATTGTGGCTATTGAAATCACCTGTTAGAATTAATGGTTTAGGAAGTTGTCTAATTAGTTTGTTTATTTCTTCTTTGATTTCATCCTATGGTGAAATATAAAGTCAGCAGAAGGTGATTGTTTATGAAGTGTTGCTGATATTTCTACTGCTTGTAGGTTTGTGTTAATGTTGGCTTTTTCTTTGGGTGATATTTTTTTGTAATATAGATGTTCCACCTGAAGCTTTTTGTCCTTTTCTTTTTAAATGTTTCTCTGAGACATATTATAGATGTGTTTAATTTATCTATTAGTAACTGTAATTCGGCAGTTCCATTGAATTATTTTTGTGTGGATAACCATGAGTATTGTTTGTTTATTCTCTTTACCCAATTTTTTTTCCTATGTGATATCTTTCAGCTTGATGATGTTGAGGAGATGCATCTTTCTTCTTTCTGTTTTGTTTTTGAATGGATTGGTGATATGTTTCAGCTGTTTGTTGATTTGGGTTATCTCTCTTTATTTCTTCAAAGAGATTTAATTTGTTTTTCTCCCTTTTGTTTTGGTCTTCTTTGGTAATGTCATACATTAATAATTTATGGATATCATTGTTTGAGATGAAGTTAGGGTTTTTTCCCTCTGGTTTAGCTTTCTCCATTTTTTTTAAAAAAGTTTATCCATTCATTTGGTTCTAGCTGTATTAACGTTTTTATTACTGTTGAATGTGTACATTTGGTGGGAATTAATTTGGTTTGATTTTTCTTGTTTCTGAGAATAGAATATCTCCTTTATTCCAGTGTTGACATGATTTGGAGAATACTGGGTGGTTTATGCACTTCATTTCTTCGTAGCATTCTTCCTCGTCATAATCTGCATCTTTTGAGCCACACTTTGCACATGTCTATGATTCCCAAATTTTTTATATCTCAGGGGTGGGGGGGGGCTGGAATGTATACTTCTTCAGGTTCTTTCTTGTAACAAAGTTTGATTCTTTGAAGAGTTTTGGGTGTATTAAAATGAAAGATATTCATTTTTTTTTTCATTATGAAAATTCATTTGTATTTAATGACTCCCTCATTGCTCATTTCATTCAGTATTTCTTCTGGGTAGGCAAGAGATAACTCTCTGCTTCTTACTACTTCTTTAGATTGGTTTATTTTTTATGATGGCTAACTCTAACTTTTATATGATGAAGGAATTTCATTTTCTCTGCAGTCGCTGGTTTTATGTAAGTAGATTTTTTTGTATTAAGAATGGAGATCGTTTACACATGGGTTTATCTCTTAGGGAACTCTATGTCAATTCCTATTTCATTTTATGAGTTCGATAGTGATATTTTCGGTTTTTTATTATGATTCATAAATTTTTTTTATTCATTGTCTGTGTTCACCACACACCTAGGAGCCCGTCTTTTGGGACCTATCAAAGGTGAGACTCTGAGCATCCGTTATCGTGGATAAAAAACTGATCAGCGCCCTCCAACGCTTACATATTTGGTCAAGGTATTATATGTTGTTTTCTCTGAGTCTATACCAAGTATTGCTTTTTGTATATTCTTGGTTTTATATATAAATTTTAGTAGGCGTTAAAGCTGGATCGGGCCACTCCGACCGCCCGTCTAGTTCAGGTAAGGATCTTGGGGATCGAAAGATTTTAACCCTAACCATCAACTCCCTCAATCACCAGAATCTGAAGGCTGCACACAGGGCTAGACTATTATTTGATTCTTATAATAATTTCCACATTAGTTTTTTACCGGCAAAAAAGTGACTTGCATAATATTACGTTTGATAAATGACATGTCTTTTTTAACAGACATCACACAACATATGTCATACTTAAATGTTTTCACTTAGCTGGCAATTGTTTCAAAACAATTTATCTATCAATGACATAATTTTTAGATGAATCAACTGAGAACGCCTTCTACCATTTCTCTCGGTTACATGTATTCTGGGAACATGTTGACGGATTGTATCACTCCTGAAAAACACATGTCTCTCAACCTCGCATTCATCTGTAGCCCACATATTCTGGTTTAAAACGGATGGCCGTAGCAAGAATGTTGATTTGAAGATTGCAAATAGAGGAAAACTTGCAATACGAAGATGTTTCTCATCACCATCTTAATACTTTCTTTGAGCAACAGCTCACGATGTAAGAACACTCACAGACGCAAAATCCGTTTTCGAGTTTTTCGTTAAGCACGTGGTCAATCCTTTTTCTTTTTTGCAAAACTCTGATTTCAAACGCATGTCAAATAAATGAAAATGACGGCTGCTTATAATTAAGCACGATGGATCTAGACAGACTTATTGATAGTGTTGTGGTGCCTCGGTAAAGATGTCGACCCCATAAACTTTAAATGAGTAAGAATGTGTGAAACAGCAGAGACGGAGGTGAAGATGTAAAATTTTACAAACGTCAATATTTGTTATAATAAAAAAGAGCGATCACAAGCAGACAGGAATCAGGAACGTCATCAGCGTGATTTTCGATGAAGGGAGCCCCGCCCTGATCTTAGGGTTAAAAGAAAACAACTTACCGCTTTGATGAAAGCCTTTCTGTTGCATATTCATTTGACCAAAATGACCAACCTTGCTGACTGAGAGAGCCTCTCTCCTCACGAGCCATGTGAGTGATGCTTCTTTGTTGTTGGGACATTTCAACTTGGGAGCCCAAGGCAAGATGGATTAAAAGTTCTCGTTTGTTGGCAGCTCCGCTCACTATCACACAGGTCAATGTTTCGGAGGCAGTGCATTTGTCTTCAGGCGATCGGTTTGCATGTACTTTGCTTATATTCACACTTTCCAAAATCAGGAAAGATCGGCAGATGTCTGCCTTCACCACTGTCCTCTTGCGTACACACATGAACCATGAAATCCAAGCGAAGAATGTTTCGGTGGGTCTCAATGCTTGACAATATCAGACCAAGTGACATACCGAGGAAACTGGAGAAGTTTCTAACGAATTGACTTGGTTCGTTAGACAGAAGTAGAAGAACGGAAAGATTCCTTTGAGTCGACATCTGCACTACTTCTTCACCCCACTTCCAAACCTCAACCAGTTATCTCTAGCTAGAAGCTGAGATCGAACCAGACACTAAGTATCTTGACCCGTTCGTCCATCCAGGAAAAGAGTCTATCTTCCGCTAACCCAATTGTATGCTGACAGACGTTGCGATTAAACCTCCATCTTAAACCTGCAATTTTCTTTTCCAACTTTGTGTATTTCCGCATAGGCAGAAAGCTAGGGGCACCAGATTCAATTTTAACTGGCACAGGAAGAGTTCCAAAGCAAGAATGTACAGCGTAGATGAAGACAGACAACCCTGGTAAATAGAGTGAGACAAGGTGATTTTAGCCACAGTGACGAGAACAACAGTTTTAATTTAAACTGATATCATTTTTCCCACCAATAACTATTATGTACCCAGCACATCCCAAGATCTTTGGTACATTTGTTTAGTGGTATTTGTTTTTAATTAAAACCACCTAGTTCTGTACTATAACGACTGATTCTTGCATTTTAGACACTAAACCTGTAAATCAGGACTCAATTTATGATTACTTTTTAGATATATTTATTGAATAAATTCTCATTTCTGAGTTGTATGATAACTGATAAAATATAATCAGTGATACTGAAATATAAAGGTGTAAAGGGAAGTACAAAAAAATCTGGGGCACAAATAATGAAGTAAAAAGCAGCAAATGAAAGAAAGCTGTGGAGAGCTAAAATCTGCACCAATACTTTTCTATGCAATTTAGTTACATATTATTATCTGCATTTACTCTATCTCACCAAATTTTCTTGTTTGTGTAGTATTTCAAAAATAAATATCCTGTAAAATCTGGTATTACCGGTTGAAAGAAGAATCCGTTGCAATAGCTTAAGATAGAAACCTGTTATATAAGAAAGTTTTGAGGACGACACGTGTGTTGAAACAAAAAATGTATATGTTGAATGGATTGTGCAACTGGAATCACATGATCATAAATATTAATAAAGAAAACATTCAGACAGAAACATCACTGTGTACCAGTGTCTTCTGCATGTTCCGGCATCTCTAGTATTCAACAGAATGATTGTTTATTCATTTGAAGGATTCGTTAGTACGTCAACGTATGGGAAGATACTGAAATATTAAAACTTTCCTTCAAGTTAACATTACGAAAAACAACCTTTGAGAAAACCAATGCTATTTGTTTAACTTAAATGAGCGGTTAAACTATAAAAACATTCAGTTTTTATATTGTTTTATTTTTCAACGTTATAAAATTTCCAATATTTTGAAACTAAAGTAAATAACTAAAAAAATGTTGCATAAAGTTTAAAATAATGCTAATAATTTCCATCATTCAACTATTTCATTTTTTAATCTATAATAAATTCTATGGAACAAACAACTAAAGCTCTTAACTCAGCAACATTTTGTTTTTTGTTCGTCGGGCAAAAGGAAATAATGTTTGAGAGAATCAACGTTGGGGGCGACAAGTATAAGTGTTGGGTTTAGGGTTTGGGTTAGGGGTTATGGATTGTTTTTGGGGTTAAGGTTAGGGTTATGGGTAAGGGGTAGTGCATGTGTGGGTGCGAGAGTGAATGCGCATGTGCCGGATCAAGAGTAAGTGCATCTCGGTGCGAGAGTGGGTGCAAGGGTTAGGGGTTGGGGTCAGGGTTTAGGGTTAGGTTTAGGACGTTAAGTAGTGGTTACGGTTAGGGTTCGTACGTTAAGTGATGGTTATGATTATGGGTTGGGGTTGGTGTGGGGGTTATAATTAGGGGTAAGGGGTAATGGTTAGGGTTATGGCGGTTTGGGGTTAAGGGTTAGGGTTGGGGCGATAAGTATGTGTTAGGGTTTAGGGATATGGGTGTGGTTAAGGTTAGGGTAGGGGTAATTGGTAGGGGTAAGGTTTACGAATAAGGTTAGGGTTGGGGTCGTGGTCGGGGTGTGTAAAGTTGTCCGATTTTGGGGGGGGGTCGGCAGGGTAGGGGTTATTAGTAGGGTTAGGGTCGGGGTCAGGGTGGGGGTCGCTGTCTGGTTAGGGTAGGTGTTCTTGGTATGGGGTCGGGGACGGGTTAGGGTCGTGGTTACTGTTAGGGATAGGGTGGGATGGGTAGCGAAATCGGTGTAGGGGTGGGGATAGTTTTCAGGTTTTGGGTGGGGGTCGGTGGCGGGATCGGGGTGGGGATAATTTTCAAGTTTTAGGGTTAGGGGTTTGGGTTAGGGTAGCGGTTACTGGTAGGGGTAATGGTGGGGGTGGTTGACTGGTTCGGGGTGGGGGTCGGTGTGTTGATAGTTAACAGGTTTAGGGTAGGGGTTAGGGTAGGGATTATTGGTAGGGGTAATGGTGTGGGTGGCTGAATGGTTCGGGGTGGGGATAGTTACCAAATTTTGGGTGGGGATCGGGGACGGGTTGGGGTCGGGGTGGCGTGGGGAGAGTTGTCATATTTTGGGTGGGGGTCGGTGAGGATTTAGGGGTAGGGTTTAGGATTAAGGGTTAGGGTCGGGGTTGGGAGGATATCGAAATAGTGTCGGGATGGGGGTCGTTGGTGGAGTCGGGGTGGGGGCGGGGTGAGGTTTATGGTTAGGGTTACGGTAGGGGTTTTTGGTAGGGGTGAGGGTGGCAGATTAGTTCGGGGTGGGGGTCGCTGTCTAATTCTGGGAGGTGGTCGGGTTCGGGGTTAGGGTAGGGGTTATTGATAGGAGTAGGGTTTAGTATTAAGGTTTATGGTTGGGGTCGGTGGCGCGGTCGGGGTGGGGATAGTTTTCAAGTTTTAGGGTGAGGGGTGTGGGTCGGGATGGTGATAATTTTCAGGTTTTAGGGTTAGGGTAGAGGTTCTTGGTAGGGGTAATGGTGGGGTGGGGGTCGGGGACGGGTTAAGTTTAGGGTTAGGGTAGGGGTTATTGGTAGATGTAGGGTTTAGTATTAAGTGTTATGGTTGGGGTCGGGGATATTTTCAGATTTTAGGGTTAGGGTAGGGGTTATTTGTAGGGGTATTGGTGGGGGTGAGGGTCGGGGTGGGGTTCGGTAAGGGGATAGTTTTCAGATTTAGGGGTTATGGGTGGGGGTCTGGTTCGGGGTGGGGGTCGGGGTGGTGATACTTTTCAGGGGTGAGGGTTAGGGTAGAGGTTCTTGGTAGGGGTAATGGTGGGGTAGCTGACTGTTTCGGGGTGGGGTTAGGGTTATGGTGGGGGTCGGGGTGGGGATATTTTCAGATTTTAGGGTTAGAGGTTAGGGTAGGGGTTATTGGTGGGGGTGGCTGACTGGTTCGGGGTGGGGGTCGGAATGGGGATAGTTTTCAGATTTTAGGGTTAGTGTAGGGGTTATTGGTAGGGGTTATGGTTGGGGTCGGGGGTCGGGTTGTGATAATTTTCAGGTTTTAGGGTTAGGGTAGAGGTTCTTGGTAGGGGTAAAAGTGGGGGTGGCTGACTGGTTCGGTGTGGGGGTCGCTGTCTAGTTAGGGTAGGGTTATTGGTGGGGGTGGCTGACTGGTTCGGGGTGGGGATAGTTTTAAGGTTAGGGGTTATTGGTAGGGGTAATGGTGGGGGTGGGTGTCGGTAAGGGGATAGTTTTCAGATTTTAGGGTTAGGGTTATGTTTAGGGTAGGGGTAATGGTTGGGGTCGCTGACTATTTCGGGGTGGGGATATTTATCAGGGTAAGGGTTGGGGGTCGGTGTGGTGATAGTTTTCTGGTTTTAGGGATTAGGGTTAGGTTAGAGGTTCTTGGTAGGGGTAATGATGGGGTGACTGGGCAGGGGTGGGGGTCGGGGACAGGTTAGGGTAGGGGTTATTGGTAGAGGTATGGCTTAGTATTAAGGGTTATGGTTAGGGTCGGTGGCGGGGTGGGGATATTTTCAGGTTTAAGGGTTAGGGGTTAGTTTTTTGGTGGGGGTCGCTGTCTAGTTCGGGGTGGGGATAGTTATCAGGGGTTATTGGTAGGGGTAATAGTGTGGGGGTCGCTTCAGGGGGGGGAGGGGTTGTCGTTGTGGGGATAGTTTTCAGGTTGTGGGTGGGGGTCGGGGACGAGTTAGGTTTAGGTGTTACGGTTAGGGTTAAAGTTTGGGTTGGGGTCTGGTTGGGGGTGGTGATCGGGGTAGGAGTAAGGTTGGGGGTCGGGGTGGGGATAGTTATCAGTAGGTTATTGATAGGGGTACGGTTTATGGTTAGGATGTCGGGGTGGGGATAATTTTCAGGTTTTAGGGTTAGGGGTTGTTGGTGGGGGTCGCGGTGGGGATAGTTTTTAGTGTTACGGGTTGGGGTTATGGTTAGGGTTAGTGTAGGAGTTATTGGTTGGGGTAGGGTTTAGGATTTAGGGTTAGGGTAGGTGTCAGTGTGGGGGTCGGGGTGGGATTCGATGTCATAACAGGTGTGGGGGGCGTGGTGGGGTGTGGGGGCGGTGTCGAGGTGGGTGTCGGTTACAGGTATGGGGTAGGGTTCGGGGTGGGGGTTTAGTGTCTGGGTCGGTGTAAGGGTCGGGGATGGGTTAGGGTTAGGGGTTAGGTTCAGTGATAGGGTTATGGGGCGGCGTCACTGTCGGCGTTGGGGTGAGAGTCCAAGTCGACGTCGCAGTCGGGGTGGGGGGCGGTATAACAGTCGGTGTTAAGAGGGCGGCGTCAAAGTCGGGGGGGGCGGTGTAATAGTCGGGGTGGCGGGAAATTGTCAGAGTTGGTGTCGGGGTCGGTGGTGGGGCGGGAGTCGAAGTCTACGTCACAGTCGGGGTGGCGGGAAAACGTCAGAGTTAGTGTCGGGGTGGCGGTAAACGTCAGGGTTGGGGTTAGGGTTAGGACGTTAAGTCGTGGTTATGGTTAGGTTTCGGACTTTAAGTAATGGTTATGATTAGGGGTAGGGTTAAGAGTTAGGGGAATTGGATAAGGTTGGGGTAGGTTTAGAGTTATGCGTAGGGTTAGGGGTAGGTTTGGGGTTATGGTTATAAGTAGGGTTATGGTTAGAGTTGGGGTCGGTGGCGGGATCGGGGTGGGGATAATTTTCAGGTTTTCGGGGTGGGGTTGGAGGTCGAGGCGGGGATGGTAACCAAGTTTTGGGTGGGGATCGGGGACTGGGTAGGGTTTATTGGTAGGGGTATGGTTTAGGGTTAGGGTCGGGGTGGGTGTCGTTGTCGGGATGGGGGTCGTTTGTGGGGTGGGGGCGGGGTTAAGGTAAGGTTTAGGGTTAGAGTTTAGGTTATGGTAGGGATAAAAGTGGGGGTGGCTGAATGCTTAGATGTGGGGGTCGGGGTGTGGATAGTTTTCATGTTTTGGGGTTATTGGTAGGGGTAAAAGTGGGGGTGGGTATCGGGTTGGGGATAGTTTTCAGATTTTAGGGTTAAGGTTATGGTGGGGGTGGCTGACTGGTTCGGGGTGGGGTTGGGTGTCGGGGTGTTGATAGTTACCAGGTTTTGGGTGGGGTAATGGTCGGGGTCGGCGGGGGATGGGGGCGGGAGTTAGGGGTGGGGATAATTTTCAGGTTTTAAGGTAGGGGTAATAGTGGGGGGTGGCTAAATGGTTCGTTGTGGGGATAGTTTTCAGGTTTTAGGGGTTGGGGTTAGGGTTCTGACGTTAAGTAATGTTTATGATTATGGGTAGGGTTAGGGGTTTGGTTAGGGGTAAGGTTTACGAATAAGTTTTGGGTAAGGTTTAGGGTAGGGGTTATTAGTAGGGGTATGATTTAGGATTAAGGTTTATGGCTAGTGTCGGGGTCAGGGTGCGGGTTTGCTGTCTATTTCAGGGGTGGGGGTCGTGGACGGGTTGGGGTTAGGGGTAGGGTTTAGGATTAAGGGTTAGGGTTTGGTATGTGGTCGGTGCCGGGGGTAGGGTTTAGGATTAAGGGTTATGGTTAGGGTCGGTGGCGGGATCGGGGTGGGGATAATTTTCAGGTTTTATGGTTAGAGGTTGGGGTTATGGGTTAGGGTAGGGGTTATTGTTAGGTTTAATGATGGGGGTGTGACTGGTTCGGGGTGGTGGTGGGTGGGTCGGGGTGTTGATATTTACCAGGTTTTGGGTGGGGTTCGGGGACTGGATAGGGTAATGGTGGGGGTGGTGTTGGAGGGTTAGGGTCGGGGTGGGTGTCTGGGTTGGGGTGGATATCGAAATAGTGGGGGTCGGGATGGTGGTCGTTTGTGGGGGCAGGGTTGGGGTTAGGGTAAAATTGGGGGTGGCTGACTGGTTATGTGTGGGGGTCGGGGTGGGGATAGTTTTCAGGTTTTAAGGTTATTGGTAGGGGTAAAAGTGGGGGTGGATGACTTGTTAGTTGTGGGGGGTCGGGGTCGGGTGGGGATAGTTTTCAGGATTTAAGTTTATGGGTTAGGTTAGGGTAGGGGTAATGGTGGGGGTGGCTGAATGGTTATGTGTGGGGGTCGCTGTCGGGTTCGGGGTGGGGATAGTTTTCAGGTTGTAAGGTTAGGGTTGGGGTTGGCTGACTGGTTATGTGTGGGGGTCATGTTCGGGGTGGGGGTGGGGATAGTTTTCAGGATTTAGGGGTAAAAGTGGGGGGTAGATGTCGGGTTCGGGGTCGGGTATGGATAGTTTTCAGGATTTAAGGTTAGGGGTTGTGGTTAGGGTTATGGTAGGGGTAAAAGTGGGGGTGGCTGACTGGTTATGTGTGGGGGTCGGGTTCGAGGGGTCAGGTTCGGGGTGGGGATAGTTTTCAGGTTTTAAGGTTAGGGTAGGGGTTATTGGTAGGGGTAAAAGTGGGGGTCGCTGTCTAGTTCGGGGTGGGGATAGTTTTCAGGATTTAAGTTTAGGGGTAGGGGTTATTGGTAGGGGTAAAAGTGAGGGTGGCTGACTGGTTATGTGTGGGGGTGGGGATAGTTTTCAGGTTGTAAGGTTAGGGTAGGGGTTATTGGTAGGGGTAAAAGTGGGGGTGGATGACTTGTTAGGTGTGGGGGTCGGGGTCGGGTGGGGATAGTTTTCAGGTTTTGAGGTTAGGGTTACGGTTAGGGTAGGGGTTATTGGTAGGAGTAAAAGTGGGGGTCGCTGTCTAGTTCGGGATGGGGTTGGGGGTCGGGGTGGGGATAGTTTTCAGATTTTAAGTTTAGGGGTTAGGGTTAGGGGTAAAAGTAGGGGTGGCTGACTGGTTCTGGGTAGGGTAGGGGTGGGGGTCGGTGTGGTGATAATTTACAGGTTTTAGGGTTAGGGTTTAGGTAGAAGTTCTTGGTAGGGGTAGTGGGGGTTAGGGTCAGGTTTAAGGTTAGGGTAGAGGTTATTGGTAGAGGTAGGGTTTAGTATTAATGGTTATGGTTAGAGTTGGTGGCGGGGTGGGTTAGGGTAAGGGGTTCGGGGTGGGGATAGTTTTCATGTATTAAGGTTATGGGTGGGGGTGGAGGTGGTGTTCGGGGTGGTATAGTTATCAGGTTTTGGGTGGGGGTCGGTATGGGGATAGTTTTCAGGTTTTAACGTTAGGGGTGGGGGTGGGTGGTCGGGTTGGTATAGTTATCAGGTTTTTTGTGGGGTAGGGATGGGGGTCGGTGTGGTTGCATTTAGCCATTTCCACTGTAAAATGATGACACCTTACCACTAACATAGTACTATGCTTAAATTCATAAAGTTTAGGTACTAAAGAGGAAAGCACATTCAAACGACATGAGATACTGTATAGAAAGGGCATGGGGAAGCTATGTCAGTAAAGTGACTGAAGCCGAGATGCCAGATCAGGAGCTATAACTTTGCAGATTTGATTTGATCCTCTAGTACTTTTTAACAAAAAGAGCAAAACTGTGACCAAAATTATAAAAGAATTTTAAACTTGCTGGTAGTAGCACGTGCGGCTTTCTTCTTCAATATGGTAAAAATTAAGCCATTTTATTTTTTATATATTTTGCCCGGTTTTAGATAATTGCTAACTTTCATGTCTAACTTGAAGGATTTTTTTTCCTAGCAGAAATCTCTTTGACTAGACTTAACTAAGTTAAAACTTAGCAAGTCACTAACTTTTTTCAATTGTAGTAGATAGACTAAACTATCGTCCGGTTCACACTCCACCCACGTCTATTGAACAGGTGAAGAGGCTCGTTGCTTGTTTAGGATGTGATTTCCGGCTTTCTCTTTTCCAATCTTTTCACTCCTACGTAGCCCCCTGCGCTTCAGTGGCATTACCGCCTTGCTCGGGGTGATATGATTAAAAAAATATAATATTACGTAACTAGTGAAAAACACATGAGGAGTTTAGAGAATAGTCATTTAAATTATTCCCAGTTTGCTTTTTTTTTTAATCTCCTCTTCCAGGGATTGAGTACTCTCAATCAGAATGGGGAAATGCTCACTTCCATTGTATGTTCATATACTCTCCAAGGAAAGTAGAGGGATCACATAAAATCATATCAATGGCTGAGTACAATCCGGAGGTTGGGTCCAGAGGAAATTGGGATTATGACTTATATAAGCATAGATTGTTGTTGTTTATAATTCTTTCCTTCCCATATTATATTGTGGCTATTGAAATCACCTGTTAGAATTAATGGTTTAGGAAGTTGTCTAATTAGTTTGTTTATTTCTTCTTTGATTTCATCCTATGGTGAAATATAAAGTCAGCAGAAGGTGATTGTTTATGAAGTGTTGCTGATATTTCTACTGCTTGTAGGTTTGTGTTAATGTTGGCTTTTTCTTTGGGTGATATTTTTTTGTAATATAGATGTTCCACCTGAAGCTTTTTGTCCTTTTCTTTTTAAATGTTTCTCTGAGACATATTATAGATGTGTTTAATTTATCTATTAGTAACTGTAATTCGGCAGTTCCATTGAATTATTTTTGTGTGGATAACCATGAGTATTGTTTGTTTATTCTCTTTACCCAATTTTTTTTCCTATGTGATATCTTTCAGCTTGATGATGTTGAGGAGATGCATCTTTCTTCTTTCTGTTTTGGGTTAGGGTTGGGGTTAGGGTTAGGGCAGGGTTGGGGTTGGGGTTGGGGTTAGGGTTAGGGTTAGGGTGAGGGTTGGTTAGGGTTAGGGGTTAGGGTTAGGGTTAGGGTTGGGGTTGGGTTTGGGGTTGGGGTTGGGTTAGGGTTAGGGTCAGGGTCAGGGTCAGGGTTAAGGGTCAGGGTTAGGGTTAGGGCTGGGGCTGGGGCTGGGGCTGGGGTTGGGGTTGGGGTTAGGGGTTAGGGTTAGGGTTGGCAGGGTTAGGGTTAGGGTTGGCAGGGTTAGGGTTTAGGGTTGGCAGGGTTAGGGTTAGGGTTAGGGTTGGGGTTGGGGTTAGGGGTTAGGGTTAGGGGTTAGGGTTAGGGTTAGGGTTAGGGTTAGGGGTTAGGGTTAGGGTTAAGGGTTAGGGTTAGGGTTAGGGTTAGGGTTAAGGGTTAGAGTTAGGGTTAGGGTTAAGAGGGTTAGGGTTAGGGTTAGGGTTAAGGGTTAAGGGTTAGGGTTAGGGTTAAGGGGTTAGGGTTAAGGGGTTAGGGCTAGGGTTAGGGTTGAGGGGTTGGGGTTAGGGTTAGGGTTGGGGTTGGGGTTGGGGTTGGGGTTGGGGTTAGGGTTAGGGTTTATTGGGTTGGGGTTGGGGTTGGGGTTAGGGTTAGGGTTAGGGTTAGGGTTAGGGTTAGGGTTAGGGTTAGGGTTAGGGTTAGGGTTGGCAGGGTTAGGGTTAGGGTTAGGGTTGGGTTAGGGTTAGGGTTAGGGTTAGGGTTAGGGTTAGGGTTGGGGTTAGGGTTAGGGTTTGGGGTTAGGGTTGGGGAGGGTTAGGGTTAGGGTTAGGGTTAGGGTTTGGGTTGGGGTTAGGGTTAGGGTTAGGGTTGGGGTTGGGGTTGGGGTTGGGGTTAGGGTTGGGGTTGGGGTTGGGGTTGGGGTTGGGGTTAGGGTTAGGGTTAGGGTTGGGTTAGGGTTAGGGTTAGGGTTAGGGTTGGGTTGGGTTAGGGTTAGGGTTAGGGTTGGGGTTGGGGTTAGGGTTAGGGTTGGGGTTGGGGTTGAGGGGTTGGGGTTGGGGTTAGGGTTAGGGTTAGGGTTGGGGTTGGGGTTGGGGTTAGGGTTAGGGTTAGGGTTAGGGTTTAGGGTTAGGGTTAGGGTTAGGGTTGGGGTTAGGGTTAGGGTTAGGGGCGGGGTGAGGTTTATGGTTAGGGTTACGGTAGGGGTTTTTGGTAGGGGTGAGGGTGGCAGATTAGTTCGGGGTGGGGGTCGCTGTCTAATTCTGGGAGGTGGTCGGGTTCGGGGTTAGGGTAGGGGTTATTGATAGGAGTAGGGTTTAGTATTAAGGTTTATGGTTGGGGTCGGTGGCGCGGTCGGGGTGGGGATAGTTTTCAAGTTTTAGGGTGAGGGGTGTGGGTCGGGATGGTGATAATTTTCAGGTTTTAGGGTTAGGGTAGAGGTTCTTGGTAGGGGTAATGGTGGGGTGGGGGTCGGGGACGGGTTAAGTTTAGGGTTAGGGTAGGGGTTATTGGTAGATGTAGGGTTTAGTATTAAGTGTTATGGTTGGGGTCGGGGATATTTTCAGATTTTAGGGTTAGGGTAGGGGTTATTTGTAGGGGGTATTGGTGGGGGTGGGGTTCGGTAAGGGGATAGTTTTCAGATTTAGGGGTTATGGGTGGGGGTCTGGTTCGGGGTGGGGGTCGGGGTGGTGATACTTTTCAGGGGTGAGGGTTAGGGTAGAGGTTCTTGGTAGGGGTAATGGTGGGGTAGCTGACTGTTTCGGGGTGGGGTTAGGGTTATGGTGGGGGTCGGGGTGGGGATATTTTCAGATTTTAGGGTTAGAGGTTAGGGTAGGGGTTATTGGTGGGGGTGGCTGACTGGTTCGGGGTGGGGGTCGGAATGGGGATAGTTTTCAGATTTTAGGGTTAGTGTAGGGGTTATTGGTAGGGGTTATGGTTGGGGTCGGGGGTCGGGTTGTGATAATTTTCAGGTTTTAGGGTTAGGGTAGAGGTTCTTGGTAGGGGTAAAAGTGGGGGTGGCTGACTGGTTCGGGGTGGGGATAGTTTTAAGGTTAGGGGTTATTGGTAGGGGTAATGGTGGGGGTGGGTGTCGGTAAGGGGATAGTTTTCAGATTTTAGGGTTAGGGTTATGTTTAGGGTAGGGGTAATGGTTGGGGTCGCTGACTATTTCGGGGTGGGGATATTTATCAGGGTAAGGGTTGGGGGTCGGTGTGGTGATAGTTTTCTGGTTTTAGGGATTAGGGTTAGGTTAGAGGTTCTTGGTAGGGGTAATGATGGGGTGACTGTTTCGGGGTGGGGGTCGGGGACAGGTTAGGGTAGGGGTTATTGGTAGAGGTATGGCTTAGTATTAAGGGTTATGGTTAGGGTCGGTGGCGGGGTGGGGATATTTTCAGGTTTAAGGGTTAGGGGTTAGTTTTTTGGTGGGGGTCGCTGTCTAGTTCGGGGTGGGGATAGTTATCAGGGGTTATTGGTAGGGGTAATAGTGTGGGGGTCGCTTCAGGGGGGGGAGGGGTTGTCGTTGTGGGGATAGTTTTCAGGTTGTGGGTGGGGGTCGGGGACGAGTTAGGTTTAGGTGTTTGGGTTGGGGTCTGGTTGGGGGTGGTGATCGGGGTAGGAGTAAGGTTGGGGGTCGGGGTGGGGATAGTTATCAGTAGGTTATTGATAGGGGTACGGTTTATGGTTAGGATGTCGGGGTGGGGATAATTTTCAGGTTTTAGGGTTAGGGGTTGTTGGTGGGGGTCGCGGTGGGGATAGTTTTTAGTGTTACGGGTTGGGGTTATGGTTAGGGTTAGTGTAGGAGTTATTGGTTGGGGTAGGGTTTAGGATTTAGGGTTAGGGTAGGTGTCAGTGTGGGGGTCGGGGTGGGATTCGATGTCATAACAGGTGTGGGGGGCGTGGTGGGGTGTGGGGGCGGTGTCGAGGTGGGTGTCGGTTACAGGTATGGGGTAGGGTTCGGGGTGGGGGTTTAGTGTCTGGGTCGGTGTAAGGGTCGGGGATGGGTTAGGGTTAGGGGTTAGGTTCAGTGATAGGGTTATGGGGCGGCGTCACTGTCGGCGTTGGGGTGAGAGTCCAAGTCGACGTCGCAGTCGGGGTGGGGGGCGGTATAACAGTCGGTGTTAAGAGGGCGGCGTCAAAGTCGGGGGGGGCGGTGTAATAGTCGGGGTGGCGGGAAATTGTCAGAGTTGGTGTCGGGGTCGGTGGTGGGGCGGGAGTCGAAGTCTACGTCACAGTCGGGGTGGCGGGAAAACGTCAGAGTTAGTGTCGGGGTGGCGGTAAACGTCAGGGTTGGGGTTAGGGTTAGGACGTTAAGTCGTGGTTATGGTTAGGTTTCGGACTTTAAGTAATGGTTATGATTAGGGGTAGGGTTAAGAGTTAGGGGAATTGGATAAGGTTGGGGTAGGTTTAGAGTTATGCGTAGGGTTAGGGGTAGGTTTGGGGTTATGGTTATAAGTAGGGTTATGGTTAGAGTTGGGGTCGGTGGCGGGATCGGGGTGGGGATAATTTTCAGGTTTTCGGGGTGGGGTTGGAGGTCGAGGCGGGGATGGTAACCAAGTTTTGGGTGGGGATCGGGGACTGGGTAGGGTTTATTGGTAGGGGTATGGTTTAGGGTTAGGGTCGGGGTGGGTGTCGTTGTCGGGATGGGGGTCGTTTGTGGGGTGGGGGCGGGGTTAAGGTAAGGTTTAGGGTTAGAGTTTAGGTTATGGTAGGGATAAAAGTGGGGGTGGCTGAATGCTTAGATGTGGGGGTCGGGGTGTGGATAGTTTTCATGTTTTGGGGTTATTGGTAGGGGTAAAAGTGGGGGTGGGTATCGGGTTGGGGATAGTTTTCAGATTTTAGGGTTAAGGTTATGGTGGGGGTGGCTGACTGGTTCGGGGTGGGGTTGGGTGTCGGGGTGTTGATAGTTACCAGGTTTTGGGTGGGGTAATGGTCGGGGTCGGCGGGGGATGGGGGCGGGAGTTAGGGGTGGGGATAATTTTCAGGTTTTAAGGTAGGGGTAATAGTGGGGGGTGGCTAAATGGTTCGTTGTGGGGATAGTTTTCAGGTTTTAGGGGTTGGGGTTAGGGTTCTGACGTTAAGTAATGTTTATGATTATGGGTAGGGTTAGGGGTTTGGTTAGGGGTAAGGTTTACGAATAAGTTTTGGGTAAGGTTTAGGGTAGGGGTTATTAGTAGGGGTATGATTTAGGATTAAGGTTTATGGCTAGTGTCGGGGTCAGGGTGCGGGTTTGCTGTCTATTTCAGGGTGGGGGTCGTGGACGGGTTGGGGTTAGGGGTAGGGTTTAGGATTAAGGGTTAGGGTTTGGTATGTGGTCGGTGCCGGGGGTAGGGTTTAGGATTAAGGGTTATGGTTAGGGTCGGTGGCGGGATCGGGGTGGGGATAATTTTCAGGTTTTATGGTTAGAGGTTGGGGTTATGGGTTAGGGTAGGGGTTATTGTTAGGTTTAATGATGGGGGTGTGACTGGTTCGGGGTGGTGGTGGGTGGGTCGGGGTGTTGATATTTACCAGGTTTTGGGTGGGGTTCGGGGACTGGATAGGGTAATGGTGGGGGTGGTGTTGGAGGGTTAGGGTCGGGGTGGGTGTCTGGGTTGGGGTGGATATCGAAATAGTGGGGGTCGGGATGGTGGTCGTTTGTGGGGGCAGGGTTGGGGTTAGGGTAAAATTGGGGGTGGCTGACTGGTTATGTGTGGGGGTCGGGGTGGGGATAGTTTTCAGGTTTTAAGGTTATTGGTAGGGGTAAAAGTGGGGGTGGATGACTTGTTAGTTGTGGGGGGTCGGGGTCGGGTGGGGATAGTTTTCAGGATTTAAGTTTATGGGTTAGGTTAGGGTAGGGGTAATGGTGGGGGTGGCTGAATGGTTATGTGTGGGGGTCGCTGTCGGGTTCGGGGTGGGGATAGTTTTCAGGTTGTAAGGTTAGGGTTGGGGTTGGCTGACTGGTTATGTGTGGGGGTCATGTTCGGGGTGGGGGTGGGGATAGTTTTCAGGATTTAGGGGTAAAAGTGGGGGGGTAGATGTCGGGTTCGGGGTCGGGTATGGATAGTTTTCAGGATTTAAGGTTAGGGGTTGTGGTTAGGGTTATGGTAGGGGTAAAAGTGGGGGTGGCTGACTGGTTATGTGTGGGGGTCGGGTTCGAGGGGTCAGGTTCGGGGTGGGGATAGTTTTCAGGTTTTAAGGTTAGGGTAGGGGTTATTGGTAGGGGTAAAAGTGGGGGTCGCTGTCTATTTCGGGGTGGGGATAGTTTTCAGGATTTAAGTTTAGGGGTAGGGGTTATTGGTAGGGGTAAAAGTGAGGGTGGCTGACTGGTTATGTGTGGGGGTGGGGATAGTTTTCAGGTTGTAAGGTTAGGGTAGGGGTTATTGGTAGGGGTAAAAGTGGGGGTGGATGACTTGTTAGGTGTGGGGGTCGGGGTCGGGTGGGGATAGTTTTCAGGTTTTGAGGTTAGGGTTACGGTTAGGGTAGGGGTTATTGGTAGGAGTAAAAGTGGGGGTCGCTGTCTAGTTCGGGATGGGGTTGGGGGTCGGGGTGGGGATAGTTTTCAGATTTTAAGTTTAGGGGTTAGGGTTAGGGGTAAAAGTAGGGGTGGCTGACTGGTTCTGGGTAGGGTAGGGGTGGGGGTCGGTGTGGTGATAATTTACAGGTTTTAGGGTTAGGGTTTAGGTAGAAGTTCTTGGTAGGGGTAGTGGGGGTTAGGGTCAGGTTTAAGGTTAGGGTAGAGGTTATTGGTAGAGGTAGGGTTTAGTATTAATGGTTATGGTTAGAGTTGGTGGCGGGGTGGGTTAGGGTAAGGGGTTCGGGGTGGGGATAGTTTTCATGTATTAAGGTTATGGGTGGGGGTGGAGGTGGTGTTCGGGGTGGTATAGTTATCAGGTTTTGGGTGGGGGTCGGTATGGGGATAGTTTTCAGGTTTTAACGTTAGGGGTGGGGGTGGGTGGTCGGGTTGGTATAGTTATCAGGTTTTTTGTGGGGTAGGGATGGGGGTCGGTGTGGTTGCATTTAGCCATTTCCACTGTAAAATGATGACACCTTACCACTAACATAGTACTATGTTTAAATTCATAAAGTTTAGGTACTAAAGAGGAAAGCACATTCAAACGACATGAGATACTGTATAGAAAGGGCATGGGGAAGCTATGTCAGTAAAGTGACTGAAGCCGAGATGCCAGATCAGGAGCTATAACTTTGCAGATTTGATTTGATCCTCTAGTACTTTTTAACAAAAAGAGCAAAACTGTGACCAAAATTATAAAAGAATTTTAAACTTGCTGGTAGTAGCACGTGCGGCTTTCTTCTTCAATATGGTAAAAATTAAGCCATTTTATTTTTTATATATTTTGCCCGGTTTTAGATAATTGCTAACTTTCATGTCTAACTTGAAGGATTTTTTTTTCCTAGCAGAAATCTCTTTGACTAGACTTAACTAAGTTAAAACTTAGCAAGTCACTAACTTTTTTCAATTGTAGTAGATAGACTAAACTATCGTCCGGTTCACACCTCCACCCACGTCTATTGAACAGGTGAAGAGGCTCGTTGCTTGTTTAGGATGTGATTTCCGGCTTTCTCTTTTCCAATCTTTTCACTCCTACGTAGCCCCCTGCGCTTCAGTGGCATTACCGCCTTGCTCGGGGTGATATGATTAAAAAAATATAATATTACGTAACTAGTGAAAAACACATGAGGAGTTTAGAGAATAGTCATTTAAATTATTCCCAGTTTGCTTTTTTTTTTAATCTCCTCTTCCAGGGATTGAGTACTCTCAATCAGAATGGGGAAATGCTCACTTCCATTGTATGTTCATATACTCTCCAAGGAAAGTAGAGGGATCACATAAAATCATATCAATGGCTGAGTACAATCCGGAGGTTGGGTCCAGAGGAAATTGGGATTATGACTTATATAAGCATAGATTGTTGTTGTTTATAATTCTTTCCTTCCCATATTATATTGTGGCTATTGAAATCACCTGTTAGAATTAATGGTTTAGGAAGTTGTCTAATTAGTTTGTTTATTTCTTCTTTGATTTCATCCTATGGTGAAATATAAAGTCAGCAGAAGGTGATTGTTTATGAAGTGTTGCTGATATTTCTACTGCTTGTAGGTTTGTGTTAATGTTGGCTTTTTCTTTGGGTGATATTTTTTTGTAATATAGATGTTCCACCTGAAGCTTTTTGTCCTTTTCTTTTTAAATGTTTCTCTGAGACATATTATAGATGTGTTTAATTTATCTATTAGTAACTGTAATTCGGCAGTTCCATTGAATTATTTTTGTGTGGATAACCATGAGTATTGTTTGTTTATTCTCTTTACCCAATTTTTTTTCCTATGTGATATCTTTCAGCTTGATGATGTTGAGGAGATGCATCTTTCTTCTTTCTGTTTTGTTTTTGAATGGATTGGTGATATGTTTCAGCTGTTTGTTGATTTGGGTTATCTCTCTTTATTTCTTCAAAGAGATTTAATTTGTTTTTTCTCCCTTTTGTTTTGGTCTTCTTTGGTAATGTCATACATTAATAATTTATGGATATCATTGTTTGAGATGAAGTTAGGGTTTTTTCCCTCTGGTTTAGCTTTCTCCATTTTTTTTTAAAAAAGTTTATCCATTCATTTGGTTCTAGCTGTATTAACGTTTTTATTACTGTTGAATGTGTACATTTGGTGGGAATTAATTTGGTTTGATTTTTCTTGTTTCTGAGAATAGAATATCTCCTTTATTCCAGTGTTGACATGATTTGGAGAATACTGGGTGGTTTATGCACTTCATTTCTTCGTAGCATTCTTCCTCGTCATAATCTGCATCTTTTGAGCCACACTTTGCACATGTCTATGATTCCCAAATTTTTTATATCTCAGGGGTGGGGGGGGGGCTGGAATGTATACTTCTTCAGGTTCTTTCTTGTAACAAAGTTTGATTCTTTGAAGAGTTTTGGGTGTATTAAAATGAAAGATATTCATTTTTTTTTCATTATGAAAATTCATTTGTATTTAATGACTCCCTCATTGCTCATTTCATTCAGTATTTCTTCTGGGTAGGCAAGAGATAACTCTCTGCTTCTTACTACTTCTTTAGATTGGTTTATTTTTTATGATGGCTAACTCTAACTTTTATATGATGAAGGAATTTCATTTTCTCTGCAGTCGCTGGTTTTATGTAAGTAGATTTTTTTGTATTAAGAATGGAGATCGTTTACACATGGGTTTATCTCTTAGGGAACTCTATGTCAATTCCTATTTCATTTTATGAGTTCGATAGTGATATTTTCGGTTTTTTATTATGATTCATAAATTTTTTTTATTCATTGTCTGTGTTCACCACACACCTAGGAGCCCGTCTTTTGGGACCTATCAAAGGTGAGACTCTGAGCATCCGTTATCGTGGATAAAAAACTGATCAGCGCCCTCCAACGCTTACATATTTGGTCAAGGTATTATATGTTGTTTTCTCTGAGTCTATACCAAGTATTGCTTTTTGTATATTCTTGGTTTTATATATAAATTTTAGTAGGCGTTAAAGCTGGATCGGGCCACTCCGACCGCCCGTCTAGTTCAGGTAAGGATCTTGGGGATCGAAAGATTTTAACCCTAACCATCAACTCCCTCAATCACCAGAATCTGAAGGCTGCACACAGGGCTAGACTATTATTTGATTCTTATAATAATTTCCACATTAGTTTTTTACCGGCAAAAAAGTGACTTGCATAATATTACGTTTGATAAATGACATGTCTTTTTTAACAGACATCACACAACATATGTCATACTTAAATGTTTTCACTTAGCTGGCAATTGTTTCAAAACAATTTATCTATCAATGACATAATTTTTAGATGAATCAACTGAGAACGCCTTCTACCATTTCTCTCGGTTACATGTATTCTGGGAACATGTTGACGGATTGTATCACTCCTGAAAAACACATGTCTCTCAACCTCGCATTCATCTGTAGCCCACATATTCTGGTTTAAAACGGATGGCCGTAGCAAGAATGTTGATTTGAAGATTGCAAATAGAGGAAAACTTGCAATACGAAGATGTTTCTCATCACCATCTTAATACTTTCTTTGAGCAACAGCTCACGATGTAAGAACACTCACAGACGCAAAATCCGTTTTCGAGTTTTTCGTTAAGCACGTGGTCAATCCTTTTTCTTTTTTGCAAAACTCTGATTTCAAACGCATGTCAAATAAATGAAAATGACGGCTGCTTATAATTAAGCACGATGGATCTAGACAGACTTATTGATAGTGTTGTGGTGCCTCGGTAAAGATGTCGACCCCATAAACTTTAAATGAGTAAGAATGTGTGAAACAGCAGAGACGGAGGTGAAGATGTAAAATTTTACAAACGTCAATATTTGTTATAATAAAAAAGAGCGATCACAAGCAGACAGGAATCAGGAACGTCATCAGCGTGATTTTCGATGAAGGGAGCCCCGCCTGATCTTAGGGTTAAAAGAAAACAACTTACCGCTTTGATGAAAGCCTTTCTGTTGCATATTCATTTGACCAAAATGACCAACCTTGCTGACTGAGAGAGCCTCTCTCCTCACGAGCCATGTGAGTGATGCTTCTTTGTTGTTGGGACATTTCAACTTGGGAGCCCAAGGCAAGATGGATTAAAAGTTCTCGTTTGTTGGCAGCTCCGCTCACTATCACACAGGTCAATGTTTCGGAGGCAGTGCATTTGTCTTCAGGCGATCGGTTTGCATGTACTTTGCTTATATTCACACTTTCCAAAATCAGGAAAGATCGGCAGATGTCTGCCTTCACCACTGTCCTCTTGCGTACACACATGAACCATGAAATCCAAGCGAAGAATGTTTCGGTGGGTCTCAATGCTTGACAATATCAGACCAAGTGACATACCGAGGAAACTGGAGAAGTTTCTAACGAATTGACTTGGTTCGTTAGACAGAAGTAGAAGAACGGAAAGATTCCTTTGAGTCGACATCTGCACTACTTCTTCACCCCACTTCCAAACCTCAACCAGTTATCTCTAGCTAGAAGCTGAGATCGAACCAGACACTAAGTATCTTGACCCGTTCGTCCATCCAGGAAAAGAGTCTATCTTCCGCTAACCCAATTGTATGCTGACAGACGTTGCGATTAAACCTCCATCTTAAACCTGCAATTTTCTTTTCCAACTTTGTGTATTTCCGCATAGGCAGAAAGCTAGGGGCACCAGATTCAATTTTAACTGGCACAGGAAGAGTTCCAAAGCAAGAATGTACAGCGTAGATGAAGACAGACAACCCTGGTAAATAGAGTGAGACAAGGTGATTTTAGCCACAGTGACGAGAACAACAGTTTTAATTTAAACTGATATCATTTTTCCCACCAATAACTATTATGTACCCAGCACATCCCAAGATCTTTGGTACATTTGTTTAGTGGTATTTGTTTTTAATTAAAACCACCTAGTTCTGTACTATAACGACTGATTCTTGCATTTTAGACACTAAACCTGTAAATCAGGACTCAATTTATGATTACTTTTTAGATATATTTATTGAATAAATTCTCATTTCTGAGTTGTATGATAACTGATAAAATATAATCAGTGATACTGAAATATAAAGGTGTAAAGGGAAGTACAAAAAAATCTGGGGCACAAATAATGAAGTAAAAAGCAGCAAATGAAAGAAAGCTGTGGAGAGCTAAAATCTGCACCAATACTTTTCTATGCAATTTAGTTACATATTATTATCTGCATTTACTCTATCTCACCAAATTTTCTTGTTTGTGTAGTATTTCAAAAATAAATATCCTGTAAAATCTGGTATTACCGGTTGAAAGAAGAATCCGTTGCAATAGCTTAAGATAGAAACCTGTTATATAAGAAAGTTTTGAGGACGACACGTGTGTTGAAACAAAAAATGTATATGTTGAATGGATTGTGCAACTGGAATCACATGATCATAAATATTAATAAAGAAAACATTCAGACAGAAACATCACTGTGTACCAGTGTCTTCTGCATGTTCCGGCATCTCTAGTATTCAACAGAATGATTGTTTATTCATTTGAAGGATTCGTTAGTACGTCAACGTATGGGAAGATACTGAAATATTAAAACTTTCCTTCAAGTTAACATTACGAAAAACAACCTTTGAGAAAACCAATGCTATTTGTTTAACTTAAATGAGCGGTTAAACTATAAAAACATTCAGTTTTTATATTGTTTTATTTTTCAACGTTATAAAATTTCCAATATTTTGAAACTAAAGTAAATAACTAAAAAAATGTTGCATAAAGTTTAAAATAATGCTAATAATTTCCATCATTCAACTATTTCATTTTTTAATCTATAATAAATTCTATGGAACAAACAACTAAAGCTCTTAACTCAGCAACATTTTGTTTTTTGTTCGTCGGGCAAAAGGAAATAATGTTTGAGAGAATCAACGTTGGGGGCGACAAGTATAAGTGTTGGGTTTAGGGTTTGGGTTAGGGGTTATGGATTGTTTTTGGGGTTAAGGTTAGGGTTATGGGTAAGGGGTAGTGCATGTGTGGGTGCGAGAGTGAATGCGCATGTGCCGGATCAAGAGTAAGTGCATCTCGGTGCGAGAGTGGGTGCAAGGGTTAGGGGTTGGGGTCAGGGTTTAGGGTTAGGTTTAGGACGTTAAGTAGTGGTTACGGTTAGGGTTCGTACGTTAAGTGATGGTTATGATTATGGGTTGGGGTTGGTGTGGGGGTTATAATTAGGGGTAAGGGGTAATGGTTAGGGTTATGGCGGTTTGGGGTTAAGGGTTAGGGTTGGGGCGATAAGTATGTGTTAGGGTTTAGGGATATGGGTGTGGTTAAGGTTAGGGTAGGGGTAATTGGTAGGGGTAAGGTTTACGAATAAGGTTAGGGTTGGGGTCGTGGTCGGGGTGTGTAAAGTTGTCCGATTTTGGGGGGGGTCGGCAGGGTAGGGGTTATTAGTAGGGTTAGGGTCGGGGTCAGGGTGGGGGTCGCTGTCTGGTTAGGGTAGGTGTTCTTGGTATGGGGTCGGGGACGGGTTAGGGTCGTGGTTACTGTTAGGGATAGGGTGGGATGGGTAGCGAAATCGGTGTAGGGGTGGGGATAGTTTTCAGGTTTTGGGTGGGGGGTCGGTGGCGGGATCGGGGTGGGGATAATTTTCAAGTTTTAGGGTTAGGGGTTTGGGTTAGGGTAGCGGTTACTGGTAGGGGTAATGGTGGGGGTGGTTGACTGGTTCGGGGTGGGGGTCGGTGTGTTGATAGTTAACAGGTTTAGGGTAGGGGTTAGGGTAGGGATTATTGGTAGGGGTAATGGTGTGGGTGGCTGAATGGTTCGGGGTGGGGATAGTTACCAAATTTTGGGTGGGGATCGGGGACGGGTTGGGGTCGGGGTGGCGTGGGGAGAGTTGTCATATTTTGGGTGGGGGTCGGTGAGGATTTAGGGGTAGGGTTTAGGATTAAGGGTTAGGGTCGGGGTTGGGAGGATATCGAAATAGTGTCGGGATGGGGGTCGTTGGTGGAGTCGGGGTGGGGGCGGGGTGAGGTTTATGGTTAGGGTTACGGTAGGGGTTTTTGGTAGGGGTGAGGGTGGCAGATTAGTTCGGGGTGGGGGTCGCTGTCTAATTCTGGGAGGTGGTCGGGTTCGGGGTTAGGGTAGGGGTTATTGATAGGAGTAGGGTTTAGTATTAAGGTTTATGGTTGGGGTCGGTGGCGCGGTCGGGGTGGGGATAGTTTTCAAGTTTTAGGGTGAGGGGTGTGGGTCGGGATGGTGATAATTTTCAGGTTTTAGGGTTAGGGTAGAGGTTCTTGGTAGGGGTAATGGTGGGGTGGGGGTCGGGGACGGGTTAGGGTAGGGGTTATTGGTAGATGTAGGGTTTAGTATTAAGTGTTATGGTTGGGGTCGGGGATATTTTCAGATTTTAGGGTTAGGGTAGGGGTTATTTGTAGGGGTATTGGTGGGGGTGAGGGTCGGGGGTGGGGTTCGGTAAGGGGATAGTTTTCAGATTTAGGGGTTATGGGTGGGGGTCTGGTTCGGGGTGGGGGTCGGGGTGGTGATACTTTTCAGGGGTGAGGGTTAGGGTAGAGGTTCTTGGTAGGGGTAATGGTGGGGTAGCTGACTGTTTCGGGGTGGGGTTAGGGTTATGGTGGGGGTCGGGGTGGGGATATTTTCAGATTTTAGGGTTAGAGGTTAGGGTAGGGGTTATTGGTGGGGGTGGCTGACTGGTTCGGGGTGGGGGTCGGAATGGGGATAGTTTTCAGATTTTAGGGTTAGTGTAGGGGTTATTGGTAGGGGTTATGGTTGGGGTCGGGGGTCGGGTTGTGATAATTTTCAGGTTTTAGGGTTAGGGTAGAGGTTCTTGGTAGGGGTAAAAGTGGGGGTGGCTGACTGGTTCGGTGTGGGGGTCGCTGTCTAGTTAGGGTAGGGTTATTGGTGGGGGTGGCTGACTGGTTCGGGGTGGGGATAGTTTTAAGGTTAGGGGTTATTGGTAGGGGTAATGGTGGGGGTGGGTGTCGGTAAGGGGATAGTTTTCAGATTTTAGGGTTAGGGTTATGTTTAGGGTAGGGGTAATGGTTGGGGTCGCTGACTATTTCGGGGTGGGGATATTTATCAGGGTAAGGGTTGGGGGTCGGTGTGGTGATAGTTTTCTGGTTTTAGGGATTAGGGTTAGGTTAGAGGTTCTTGGTAGGGGTAATGATGGGGTGACTGGGCAGGGGTGGGGGTCGGGGACAGGTTAGGGTAGGGGTTATTGGTAGAGGTATGGCTTAGTATTAAGGGTTATGGTTAGGGTCGGTGGCGGGGTGGGGATATTTTCAGGTTTAAGGGTTAGGGGTTAGTTTTTTGGTGGGGGTCGCTGTCTAGTTCGGGGTGGGGATAGTTATCAGGGGTTATTGGTAGGGGTAATAGTGTGGGGGTCGCTTCAGGGGGGGAGGGGTTGTCGTTGTGGGGATAGTTTTCAGGTTGTGGGTGGGGGTCGGGGACGAGTTAGGTTTAGGTGTTACGGTTAGGGTTAAAGTTTGGGTTGGGGTCTGGTTGGGGGTGGTGATCGGGGTAGGAGTAAGGTTGGGGGTCGGGGTGGGGATAGTTATCAGTAGGTTATTGATAGGGGTACGGTTTATGGTTAGGATGTCGGGGTGGGGATAATTTTCAGGTTTTAGGGTTAGGGGTTGTTGGTGGGGGTCGCGGTGGGGATAGTTTTTAGTGTTACGGGTTGGGGTTATGGTTAGGGTTAGTGTAGGAGTTATTGGTTGGGGTAGGGTTTAGGATTTAGGGTTAGGGTAGGTGTCAGTGTGGGGGTCGGGGTGGGATTCGATGTCATAACAGGTGTGGGGGGCGTGGTGGGGTGTGGGGGCGGTGTCGAGGTGGGTGTCGGTTACAGGTATGGGGTAGGGTTCGGGGTGGGGGTTTAGTGTCTGGGTCGGTGTAAGGGTCGGGGATGGGTTAGGGTTAGGGGTTAGGTTCAGTGATAGGGTTATGGGGCGGCGTCACTGTCGGCGTTGGGGTGAGAGTCCGAAGTCGACGTCGCAGTCGGGGTGGGGGGCGGTATAACAGTCGGTGTTAAGAGGGCGGCGTCAAAGTCGGGGGGGGCGGTGTAATAGTCGGGGTGGCGGGGGAAATTGTCAGAGTTGGTGTCGGGGTCGGTGGTGGGGCGGGAGTCGAAGTCTACGTCACAGTCGGGGTGGCGGGAAAACGTCAGAGTTAGTGTCGGGGTGGCGGTAAACGTCAGGGTTGGGGTTAGGGTTAGGACGTTAAGTCGTGGTTATGGTTAGGTTTCGGACTTTAAGTAATGGTTATGATTAGGGGTAGGGTTAAGAGTTAGGGGGAATGGATAAGGTTGGGGTAGGTTTAGAGTTATGCGTAGGGTTAGGGGTAGGTTTGGGGTTATGGTTATAAGTAGGGTTATGGTTAGAGTTGGGGTCGGTGGCGGGATCGGGGTGGGGATAATTTTCAGGTTTTCGGGGTGGGGTTGGAGGTCGAGGCGGGGATGGTAACCAAGTTTTGGGTGGGGATCGGGGACTGGGTAGGGTTTATTGGTAGGGGGTATGGTTTAGGGTTAGGGTCGGGGTGGGTGTCGTTGTCGGGATGGGGGTCGTTTGTGGGGTGGGGGCGGGGTTAAGGTAAGGTTTAGGGTTAGAGTTTAGGTTATGGTAGGGATAAAAGTGGGGGTGGCTGAATGCTTAGATGTGGGGGTCGGGGTGTGGATAGTTTTCATGTTTTGGGGTTATTGGTAGGGGTAAAAGTGGGGGTGGGTATCGGGTTGGGGATAGTTTTCAGATTTTAGGGTTAAGGTTATGGTGGGGGTGGCTGACTGGTTCGGGGTGGGGTTGGGTGTCGGGGTGTTGATAGTTACCAGGTTTTGGGTGGGGTAATGGTCGGGGTCGGCGGGGGATGGGGGCGGGAGTTAGGGGTGGGGATAATTTTCAGGTTTTAAGGTAGGGGTAATAGTGGGGGGTGGCTAAATGGTTCGTTGTGGGGATAGTTTTCAGGTTTTAGGGGTTGGGGTTAGGGTTCTGACGTTAAGTAATGTTTATGATTATGGGTAGGGTTAGGGGTTTGGTTAGGGGTAAGGTTTACGAATAAGTTTTGGGTAAGGTTTAGGGTAGGGGGGTTATTAGTAGGGGTATGATTTAGGATTAAGGTTTATGGCTAGTGTCGGGGTCAGGGGTGCGGGTTTGCTGTCTATTTCAGGGTGGGGGTCGTGGACGGGTTGGGGTTAGGGGTAGGGTTTAGGATTAAGGGTTAGGGTTTGGTATGTGGTCGGTGCCGGGGGTAGGGTTTAGGATTAAGGGTTATGGTTAGGGTCGGTGGCGGGATCGGGGTGGGGATAATTTTCAGGTTTTATGGTTAGAGGTTGGGGTTATGGGTTAGGGTAGGGGTTATTGTTAGGTTTAATGATGGGGGTGTGACTGGTTCGGGGTGGTGGTGGGTGGGTCGGGGTGTTGATATTTACCAGGTTTTGGGTGGGGTTCGGGGACTGGATAGGGTAATGGTGGGGGTGGTGTTGGAGGGTTAGGGTCGGGGTGGGTGTCTGGGTTGGGGTGGATATCGAAATAGTGGGGGTCGGGATGGTGGTCGTTTGTGGGGGCAGGGTTGGGGTTAGGGTAAAATTGGGGGTGGCTGACTGGTTATGTGTGGGGGTCGGGGTGGGGATAGTTTTCAGGTTTTAAGGTTATTGGTAGGGGTAAAAGTGGGGGTGGATGACTTGTTAGTTGTGGGGGGGTCGGGGTCGGGTGGGGATAGTTTTCAGGATTTAAGTTTATGGGTTAGGTTAGGGTAGGGGTAATGGTGGGGGTGGCTGAATGGTTATGTGTGGGGGTCGCTGTCGGGTTCGGGGTGGGGATAGTTTTCAGGTTGTAAGGTTAGGGTTGGGGTTGGCTGACTGGTTATGTGTGGGGGTCATGTTCGGGGTGGGGGTGGGGATAGTTTTCAGGATTTAGGGGTAAAAGTGGGGGGTAGATGTCGGGTTCGGGGTCGGGTATGGATAGTTTTCAGGATTTAAGGTTAGGGGTTGTGGTTAGGGTTATGGTAGGGGTAAAAGTGGGGGTGGCTGACTGGTTATGTGTGGGGGTCGGGTTCGAGGGGTCAGGTTCGGGGTGGGGATAGTTTTCAGGTTTTAAGGTTAGGGTAGGGGTTATTGGTAGGGGTAAAAGTGGGGGTCGCTGTCTAGTTCGGGGTGGGGATAGTTTTCAGGATTTAAGTTTAGGGGTAGGGGTTATTGGTAGGGGTAAAAGTGAGGGTGGCTGACTGGTTATGTGTGGGGGTGGGGATAGTTTTCAGGTTGTAAGGTTAGGGTAGGGGTTATTGGTAGGGGTAAAAGTGGGGGTGGATGACTTGTTAGGTGTGGGGGTCGGGGTCGGGTGGGGATAGTTTTCAGGTTTTGAGGTTAGGGTTACGGTTAGGGTAGGGGTTATTGGTAGGAGTAAAAGTGGGGGTCGCTGTCTAGTTCGGGATGGGGTTGGGGGTCGGGGTGGGGATAGTTTCAGATTTTAAGTTTAGGGGTTAGGGTTAGGGGTAAAAGTAGGGGTGGCTGACTGGTTCTGGGTAGGGTAGGGGTGGGGGTCGGTGTGGTGATAATTTACAGGTTTTAGGGTTAGGGTTTAGGTAGAAGTTCTTGGTAGGGGTAGTGGGGGTTAGGGTCAGGTTTAAGGTTAGGGTAGAGGTTATTGGTAGAGGTAGGGTTTAGTATTAATGGTTATGGTTAGAGTTGGTGGCGGGGTGGGTTAGGGTAAGGGGTTCGGGGTGGGGATAGTTTTCATGTATTAAGGTTATGGGTGGGGGTGGAGGTGGTGTTCGGGGTGGTATAGTTATCAGGTTTTGGGTGGGGGTCGGTATGGGGATAGTTTTCAGGTTTTAACGTTAGGGGTGGGGGTGGGTGGTCGGGTTGGTATAGTTATCAGGTTTTGTGGGGTAGGGATGGGGGTCGGTGTGGTTGCATTTAGCCATTTCCACTGTAAAATGATGACACCTTACCACTAACATAGTACTATGCTTAAATTCATAAAGTTTAGGTACTAAAGAGGAAAGCACATTCAAACGACATGAGATACTGTATAGAAAGGGCATGGGGAAGCTATGTCAGTAAAGTGACTGAAGCCGAGATGCCAGATCAGGAGCTATAACTTTGCAGATTTGATTTGATCCTCTAGTACTTTTTAACAAAAAGAGCAAAACTGTGACCAAAATTATAAAAGAATTTTAAACTTGCTGGTAGTAGCACGTGCGGCTTTCTTCTTCAATATGGTAAAAATTAAGCCATTTTATTTTTTATATATTTTGCCCGGTTTTAGATAATTGCTAACTTTCATGTCTAACTTGAAGGATTTTTTTTCCTAGCAGAAATCTCTTTGACTAGACTTAACTAAGTTAAAACTTAGCAAGTCACTAACTTTTTTTCAATTGTAGTAGATAGACTAAACTATCGTCCGGTTCACCTCCACCCACGTCTATTGAACAGGTGAAGAGGCTCGTTGCTTGTTTAGGATGTGATTTCCGGCTTTCTCTTTTCCAATCTTTTCACTCCTACGTAGCCCCCTGCGCTTCAGTGGCATTACCGCCTTGCTCGGGGTGATATGATTAAAAAAATATAATATTACGTAACTAGTGAAAAACACATGAGGAGTTTAGAGAATAGTCATTTAAATTATTCCCAGTTTGCTTTTTTTTAATCTCCTCTTCCAGGGATTGAGTACTCTCAATCAGAATGGGGAAATGCTCACTTCCATTGTATGTTCATATACTCTCCAAGGAAAGTAGAGGGATCACATAAAATCATATCAATGGCTGAGTACAATCCGGAGGTTGGGTCCAGAGGAAATTGGGATTATGACTTATATAAGCATAGATTGTTGTTGTTTATAATTCTTTCCTTCCCATATTATATTGTGGCTATTGAAATCACCTGTTAGAATTAATGGTTTAGGAAGTTGTCTAATTAGTTTGTTTATTTCTTCTTTGATTTCATCCTATGGTGAAATATAAAGTCAGCAGAAGGTGATTGTTTATGAAGTGTTGCTGATATTTCTACTGCTTGTAGGTTTGTGTTAATGTTGGCTTTTTCTTTGGGTGATATTTTTTTGTAATATAGATGTTCCACCTGAAGCTTTTTGTCCTTTTCTTTTTAAATGTTTCTCTGAGACATATTATAGATGTGTTTAATTTATCTATTAGTAACTGTAATTCGGCAGTTCCATTGAATTATTTTTGTGTGGATAACCATGAGTATTGTTTGTTTATTCTCTTTACCCAATTTTTTTTCCTATGTGATATCTTTCAGCTTGATGATGTTGAGGAGATGCATCTTTCTTC